>JAWNLW010000454.1:4517500-4682500 GCA_035042075.1 Drosophila macrospina | reverse complement strand
AGAAAATTTCACTGAATTTTCAATGCGACGCGTCGACGATTTCCTCAATCAAAACGAAGGCATTGAAACTGGCACCACAGCACAGCACACAAGCAACACATCGACAAGCTTGAAATGCACAATAATGTAATAATAATAATGCATATAAAGAGAAAAGAGCGGCAACAACAACAGCAACAACAGCAACTACAACGAAAACAAAGGGGGCGGGCGGATTGGGTCGATTGCTGCGTGGCCTCGGTTGGGTTTTTGGTACGCCCGAATGGCGATGCACGCACACCAGCATTAACACACACACACTCCAACACACGCGCAGGCAATGTAACTTCAACCTTCAATTGTAGTTGTTGCCGTTGTTGTAGTTGTTGTTGTTGTTGCTGCTGCTGCCGCTGCTGCTGATGGTAGTTGTGCCGCTGCCTGTCACGAAACGTTATTCGTGCGGCCATGCGAGTTCACTGACTGCCTCCCAAGTGCGACAGTCTGTGTGTGTGTGTGTGTGAGGTGTGTGTGTGAGTGTGTGTGAGCTGTGTGTGAGTTGTGTGTATGAGTGGTGTGTCTTTTGGTGCTTTTCATATGTACACATTGTATATTGTTGTTGCCGTTGTCCATTCGCTTTGTTTTCATTGCTCTCTACCACAGCAGCAACAGCAACAGTAACAACAGCAACAACAACACCAACTAATCACAGCGGCCATATTAACATGCCTTCGAGTACAGTTTGCACCTGCAGCTACGTCAAAATCGTTAAAACTTTAACGACAAAAAGGTTCTATTGCCGAGCATTGCACGTGATTGAATCGCGCCACAATTAGACAATCCGCTCACGATCTTAGCTACAAGAACGCAAACAAGCATAGACATAAGTAGGCTCCCCATGCTCTAAAGATAAAGCTAAAAAAAGACAGAGCCACAGAGCGCCAGAACGAGAGAGCTAGAGTGGAAGCGGGAGGGCAATAGAGGCAATTGATGGTTGTAGAAAAAATTTCCAGCTATGCGAGTGCTAATTGATTGTGGCCACAATAATATTTTGGCAAATTGCCTGATTGCCAACACTTAAAGTAAAGCAACAACAGCAGCAAGTACAACAACAAAAACAACAAGTGCAGCAGCAATTCATGGCCAGCAGCAACAACAATGACTCATTACTTGTGTGTGTTTTGAAGGCAAGAAATATTTCGCATGCCTATTGATTTCGCCAAACCGTCCTACTTCCCTCTCTCTCGCTCTCTCCTATCTTCAACAGTGCTGCTATCTCTGTTGGATTGCTTTAAATGTTTAAATATAGTAATCAGTGAAAGAAAAGCTTGCAGAAACATGCGGCTGGTTGTTGTTTAATTGCCGCAGCTCATGCAAGTGCCAGCAGCGCAGAGTGTGAGAAAACAGCGGGCCATGTTGTTGTTAATGTTATTGTTGTTATTTGCTGCTGCTGCTGATGTGCAATTAAAAATAATATATGTATGTACCTGCATACACAAAACTATGTATGGTTTCATTAGTTATTGTCTAATTGGCGCATATAACGAAAGCATTTCAAATATTGCCAAAAGGAAAGGCAATAAAACTTATGAAAAGAAATATACTATATATAAAATGAATCGTATTATTAATATTTATATTATTGTTTAGATATATAATACATATATATATATAATTTACTTATTTATATTTCGTATTATTAATATTTATATTATTGTTTAGATATATAATACATATATATATAATTTACTTATTTATATTTCACCAACAGCTAGAACAGTTTGTCTTCCTTCTCGTGGCTTCCCAGCAGTTTGCTGTCGTCCAATTGGGATTGATTGATGACTTCCTCTGCGGAACATAACGAACTGCTGCTGCCTAACTGCATTCCCTAAGCAACGCAACCCGCACACACTTAATTGACGCCAGTGTTTGCCATTTTATGGCCAGCATTAAACAGAATTGGAAACCGTCTTAACCCATTTGACTTTAACGATGCTTATCAGGCGCAGCACATTTGATATCACTGCCACTCGGGGGTCATAAAGAGGCGCTGCAACAAATTGTGGCACATGCAACTGTGCGCCCACAAATCTTATCCGCCAGATGCACAAGATAGTGTCAGGCTCCGCAGCTCAGGTGTTAATCTCTTGCTTAATGTGCGAAAATTGTGCAAACATTGTTGAATGAGACGTTTGAGGAGCGAAGACATTTCATGCGGGCAATGAAATGGATTTTATTTTCAATTTGGCTGCATAAAATCAAATCAAAGATTCCCCAGTTGCCAGGTTGCCACTTTTAATGATACAGCTTGCCACTAATTAATATGCATGAACTGAGACTTCCTCTGCCCCGGCTACTTGTGCACGTTTCGAGGCAACCACTCGGTCTATCGCTCAGCTGAGATCTTTGCTTTATATTTTGTGCAATTTTTTATGATATGTTTTTTATTATTATTATTTTTGGTGGTGCTGGAAGAAGGCGTCGCGCATTTAGAACTCAATTAAAAAGCGGAAGTTATCGCATCTCCCTCTCTCTCTCTCTCTTTCTTTCTCTCTGCGGCTCTCCACGCCCTTGACAGACATTCCAGAGGCATAAATCAGCGTTTACAGCAGACAAACGAGTACATATCTCACTAATAGCAGCAATTGTTGTCAATTTGCCATAAAACAGGCGCGAAAATGCAGACATAATTTTGTTGTTGTTGTTGTTGTTGTTGTGCTTCGCCCCGTCGTTGATGTTGTTGCTATGGTAGTTATTGTTGCTGTGGTTAACACACCTTGACAATTGGCTGAATTTAAATTGTTATAAAAATAGAATTTGTCCCAAAACACGCGCCGCCAGCTAAGCAAATCAACAATGCAGTCGCTGGAGTCGCTTGGCCAAGTTCGTGTCTTAAGTCTTTTGTTTTTTTCGCTCTTATTTTTTTCATTTTATTTCCATTTTTTTTGGCGACAATGAAAGCTAGCGTTGCACTTTAGTCCCCATATCAGTACCCCGGTGTCCGCACCCAACCCTGCGTCTGTGTGCGCGTATACAAGATGCCATTAACAATTTGCGCACATAGCCCCAACAACAACAACAACAACGACAAACAAACAGCAACAACTACAACGAAAAATACTAAAAATGATAAAATGTGTACCACGCACAACACACACATTGTGAACAAGACTTTTGAATTTATTTATGTCGGCAATTATTTTATTTATATTGTCATTGCACACACACACACACACACACACACACACACCACACACACACACAACAAAAACACACTCACGCTGAGCTCTCAGCTTTTTTGCAGTCTGATTTCGTAGTCAAAATATGTTTTCAACTTATGATATGCCACTCGCTTCTGTTGTCGCTGGAGCTACTGGTTTTAATGCCGCACAACAGACGACAACAACAACAACAACAACGGCCACGTTGGCGTCGCGTCACTGCCAAAATGACGCAGAACCGTGAAGAGGAGGCACGGACTCGGTTGAGCAGTAGCAGTTAGTGCGGACACGTAGTTATGGTGTTTAAGTGCATAAAAATAAAGAAATATTTATAATGTTAAAACTGCATTGAGTGGACAATACAATTGTTTGGTAAAAATGAAATTCAATTTGCATTGAAGTCCTCAATCTGTTTCTATTCACCTCTTTGAGCTTGAAGAACTGCAAACATATATTTGAATAATATATTCTATGACTTCTTCAATCTCTTAGCCCTAGATTTCACTTTAAGTAAATGTTTAATATTACATATCAATTAATTCTATTATTTTGGCCACAAGTTTACTTTGAGATAAGAATTCTTTATACATTCTCCGCTCAGTCTCAGCTCAGTATTCGCTTTTGCAATCGTTGTTGCTTTCAGTCAGATTTAGCTTAAATTTTTCACTCTTTGCTAAACTATTCTCTATTCTTATTACATGCTCCCTTCCCTAATTTATCTCTTCATGAATATTAAATATTTAATATGAATTAATTCAATTATTTTGTCCAAAAGTTTTCTTTGAGATAACAATTATTTTTGGTGCTGTTTACATTATTTAAACTATACATTCTCAGCTCTGTCTAAACTTATATTTACTAAACTATTCTCTTTAGTTATTATAACCTCCCTTCTCCGCTTCATCTCCTAATAGATTATATCTTTAGCTCTTTATTCTCATATTAGCAGCTATATACCTCTTAGCACAAACACGACTTGCATCAGAAACTTAGCAAACTAAAAGGCAACGTTGTCTGCATTGACGCCTCCACAGATGTCATCAACAGCAGTCGACAGACAACGGACGACGCGTCGTCGACAGCAACAACAACAACAACAACAATAAGAACAACAACAACAATAAGAACAACAACAACAACAACAGCCAATGGCTACGTCTCGCAACTGTCACCAAATAATGCCAAACAGCAGCAGCACCACCTCCAGGCACCAGCAACTTACACTATACGACAGTAGCCCGGATTCGAGACCGAGCCCAGCGTCAACTGCAAAATGAAAACAACAAATACATTTTTGAAGCGAAACGCCAAAAAAAAACAAAAACAAAATCGCATTTCAAATTCAAAACGCGATTTTTGCCGAGGTTAAACTATTTTATCATTGTCACAAACGGAATTTTTCACCAGCAATCACCTCGATCCGTCGTCCACCTGTCCATTCCCTTTGCCCCCGTGCCCCGCTGGCACTGGACACCGTTGCCGTTTGCCGATGCGTGCGAAAACGCAGCAACCACAACACACAACACAACACACAGCACAGCACAACAACACACCAAGAACAACAACAAAGCGATCGCGAGTACGTTTTAGGGCGTTTTCTGGCCACGGTTTTCTTCTGGCCTCCTCATAAGTTTTGCGTACGCAGACAAAACTTAAAGACACCAACGGAGATGGAGACGCACGGAGAGAGAGAGAGAGGTTGGGGAAGGCAATGGGAGTGTAAGACGGTGACGGAGACGAAGTGGAACTTGGTTTATATCTCTTCATTTGCTGGCCCGTCCAGTTATTTATTGTATTTTATGTTGCTGTTGCGGTTGTTGTTGTCGCTGCTGTTGTTGTTGTTGTTGTTGTCGCTGCTGCTGCCGTGTGTTGCCGTTTAATTGAAGGCCAAGAGCTGCCGCATTGCTGCATGCATCGCAAGCATGTCCTGGTTGCAATCGCAGCTGATGGCCACTGGCCAGACATGCCCTTATTTGCGCTGCCAGCCAAAACGGCCAGTGCATAAATTACATGGACAGCATTTTTAATACCCTTGACACAAGCGAAATATCCATAGTTTTCTTATCATCTTTGTAACGCCCAAGGACTGGCAATCTAGAGCAAAACTATTGACAGCATTTTGGACAAGTTTTCTATCAGCAAAAAATCTATTTAAATGCGTTTAGAACTCTGACAATTTTAAATTTTGAGCTTGCGGAAAAGTTAGATACTTTTTGAAAGGCAATAGATTAAAATATATATATAAATAAGTCTAGATAGTTCTTAAATAATTATATTTATTTCAAGTGTAAGTTAAAGTAATGAACCAAATTATAATTATATTCAAAATATTACAATAATCTCTTTCAAATTTATTCTTAATTTATAGAAGCAAGAAGAAAATTGGAAATGTAATTAATAAAAATAATAATAATTTATATAATAATATTTCCTTTAGTTAGAAATAATGAACTATTATTTCCTATACTACAAATAGTATAAATACTGTAAATCAAATAAATATTCCAAATAATTATCACAATAAAGTAACTATTTAATTGCTTACTTCGCCGCTCCATTGTTTAACTATTAAATACACTTTAAATAATATTTTTTAATAATTACTTAACTGTTTCTCTTCAGTAAAGCTTCACTAAGCTTAACTTTACACAGCTTTAGTTAATATTTAAAGAGTTTTTCCAACGTCACCAAAGCCTTGTAGAGTATTTTGTTTCCACGTTTTTTTGGCATTGGATTTCTGATTTTGGCCTGAATGACGGTTTTGATGTGAAATATATGTACATCTTATGTATATGCAATGAATACATGAAGATATCCAAGTACACACGCATACATAGACACACACACACACACACACACACTCACAGATTGAGTGGTGTGGGGCAGGAGAACTTGCGCAATGATCCGATCCCCACTTAGAATATGTAGCAATTGTTTTGACATCCATAAAACATGCGCTCGATTGGCCTCCTTAGGCAACGTCGCTCTAGATCATGCAAATCGCATCCGAAATCAATTAAAATGCAACAGCCAGACGATAATCAAACTTGGGTATCCAACTCACTGGGCTGGCGGTGCCAAATAAGTCGTTGTTTCCCTCTTATTCTCTATCTCGTTGAGTCTCTCTCTCCCTCTCTCTCTCTCTCGTTGTGCCTCTCTTTTTCTCTAGGTGGAGGGCAGGGCACAAGAGTTGTGATAACAATCTTGCTACTGACACTTATATAAGCAGTCAGCATCCGTACGCAGTCAGAGGCAACAGAGACTGACTGACAGACATCGATCAACGACATTAACGCTGCATATATTGTCATAAATTACACGATAGCTTTGCTTCCATTTGCCCGCTGCCTCTCTCCCCCCTCCCTTCAAGCCCTTAACAGCAGTCTGTGATCGCAGTTGTTGTTGTCGTTCTCGCTGCTTGTGTTGTTTGTTAAACGATAAGCCCAAAAGTCATCGCCATTTAAACCAAAAACAGTCGTCGCTTCAGCTGCAATCCAACACCCCAAAGACTCAGCCCAACCACATACACAATCCTCATCCATAATCCACATTCACATCCACATTCACAATCCACATCCTCATCCACAGCCACAGCCACATCCCCATCCCCAGAGCGCGTCAGATACGCATCAACGTTTGGCTAAACGCTATCCACTTTTGGGTTTTTCTTTCATTTTCATTTCTCAACGAGTTTTTTGTCTCATCGCACGGCGAGTGTGACACTGTGCTGCCCCCCTTTTGCGGCCCGCCCCTGCACCACAGATCGATATGTTAAAAACAGCGATTAAATGCGACAACCGACGGCTGCGTCTGCGAGTTGTGACAAACTTTGATTGACATGGCTTTTGTATGTTGGCAACAGCATTGCATCGCATTGCAAGTACAACAACAAACACAACAACAATCACAGCAGAGCTCCGAATCTCCGCTCTGGCTCTGCGTATAAGTGTGTGGGGGGGCCAAATGGGGGAACGCAAGATCTGGCAATTGTTGCAGCTGCACGGAGACTGCAACGACAGATCCTATCTGTGCTGCCGAGTCTACCGAGTGCGACTGAGTAATTTGAGGTTGCCCCATGCGAGATTCATATCGTAAGTTAATGCAATTGTCTGACTCGAAATCTCTGTAAGTGCTACAGATTTTAGTTATTCCATCAAATTATACTCCATACGCAATATATTCCGTAATACAAAATATTCGAAATGTTCCACTTGGAAATCGTTTATGTTTTTACAAAGTTATGGGAGCTAGTAGTTTTTAGAATAAGTGAAAATTGTTAAATTGAACAACATTTAAATGCAGAATTCATCTACGGTTTCAGCCATGATTCAATCGACTTTTCGCAGAGAAATTCGTTAAGTTTTCACAAACCTATGAGAGTTTAAAGTTTTTGAATAAGTGTAAAGTGTTGAGAATGAATAATAACAATAATTTTTAAATAAATGTGAATTGTTAAAGTGAGCGAAATTTAAATGCAGAATGAATTAAGCATTCAAAATATGATTGAAGGAGATTTCTTTAAATGTTCACAAAGTTATGAGAGTTCGAAGTTTTCTGTTTAAAATGGGGATAAACTGTTTCCATAACTGTTAGAAATTTATAAATATTGCATTTATTTTCCATTTTAAATGAAGTACTAAATATGTATTGATTTAAATGGCAATAGCTCTAGAAAGTATGCAATACATGAATGTCAATTATTTATGCAGTAGAGTCAATAAAATCTAATATTAAGCTGCAATTTTGATACTGCTGATATGGCTAATATGATTAAAGTCCGTTTTTATAGTACTTACAACTGTAGCCTCAATTGTTGAGCAATTTATTTATACTTTTAATACTCAGTCGACTCTTTCTCAGCACTGCCAAAAGTTCATTTCGCTTAACATCCACATTAATTTACATTCTAAATGCAAGATAACAATTTGATAAAGCTTATAAGTTGTTAGTTAATTAAACATATAAAATAAATTCTTGCGTTTTATTTATATATCTATTTGCAACAGATTGTAAGCAATTTAGTTGGCAATGAATAATAAATATTTATATAAATAGTAATTTAAATACTTGCAAAAACTTTGTTAAAAGCAAAAGACCTCAACAGTTGTATAGAGTTAAGTTTGCAGAGAACTAAAATATATATTTTTAATTATAATTCATGCTACAACTGTAACTAATTTTATAGTTAATTTAACGCTGCTTCGTTGTGACTTTTTGCCACAGCAATGTATGTTTCAAGTTTCGCCTGAAATTCATTCCCAAAGTTGACTTCATTTGGTCAAAAGTGATGGCATTAATCTGTAATCTGGAACAGAACTGAATCGTCTAACTCGCTATCTATAGCTCAATTTGCATGTGCTGTTCCGCAAGATGGCTTCAAAAAGAATTCATATTATAAATATTTAAAAATAATGCAAAGAACCAAAATCGAAAAGGCAGCAACCACAACAACAACAACAACAGCAGCAGCAGCAACAGCAGCAACAATCAACTTCGAAACAAAAGCAAAGTTGGCAGGCAACAGGCATAAAAGTCGTGATACTAACAAATTTCATTAATGTACAACAGCGGCAACAAGTTGCAGGCACGGCTGGCCAACTCATCCTCATCCTCATCTTCAGCCGCAGCCTCATCCTCATTCTCATCTGCTGCAGCCGCTTCATTGGCTACGGCGATTCCATTCATAAAACGGGCGCACTCTGGCATAAAAGGCAGACAAGGCTGTGGGGCAGCTGCGAAGGCGGTCGAAGCGAGGGGAGGAGGGAGCGACGGGAAGGGGGAGAGGAGAGGGGGAGGGTCATGCAACAAACACTAAGCGCATTGCATGATTTTGCATAATTTTATGTAAATTTCGCAGGCGGCTCAAGACTTGCCAGCCGAATCGAATGTGCGCAGGCGCAACAGCAACAGCAACTAGAGACTGAGACAGAGACTGAGACAGAGACAAAAAGAGGCGGGGGCGTGGCAGCGTCGGGATTTGTTGTTGTCGACAACATGATATATGCCACATGATGACCACGACTAAGCAGCCAATGCGGCAAACAGTAGCAATTGCTTTTGTTGTACAAGGACACGATTATGCGCACAGGATACGGCAAAGGAAGGAAGCAAGACTGAAGGAAGAGTTAAGATGCCGACTGAGGTCAATTTATGCAAAGTGCAAAACGTGGCTCAGTGCAGAACAGACAGACAGACAGACAGTCAGACAGACAGTCAGACAGACAGACACAATAACAAAAGCAAATGCGCACATTTTTATTTAATAAACAAAACAGAAATTTAAGCAAAATCAACTTCAATTTGAAGGCGCAGAAACATGCATATGACAATGACAAAGGCGAAGTCAGCGGAACGGCAATTTATGTGGATACAAAATATTGTTTAGGGCCAAGTGAAACAGGCAACAGTTCCGCGTAAAACAGGCAAGCTAAATGTAGCCCCCACGCGTCCCCAAACTGCACAGTGGAACTCAAGTCATTTGCTAGAGTTGATAGCGAAATATCAAGACAAATATTTAAATTAAATTCGAATTAAAATACCAAGAAGTGTATAGAACAAAGTGAACAACAATGTGAGAAATCATTAGTTATAATACAGTTTATACCAGTGTGCTTGTTCCTTGAATTGCAGTTGCCGTTTTGCTGCTGTTTTGCTGCTGTTCGCTGTGAGGCTGCACGTCAACGTCAAGTTGGACAACGAGTTGTTGCTGCCGCAGGCAAAAAGAGTCAGCCTCAGTTTCTAATCAGATTCAGATGTCGTCGAAAAATGCGCGACGCGCTGGCCATTTTAGCCGCTTGGACAGCCGCCCGGTTGGCGGCCGCGTAACACGGTAGTTGAAGTTGCTGCCACTGCTGCTGCTACCACTGCTGCTGCTGCTGCAACTCGGCTTGTTGCAGCAACAGAATGACGAAGTCATAGCCGCGATGCGATGCGTCAATTTTAGATTCAACAAAAATGATTGCAATGCATGTTGGCTGCCCAGGAAGAGAGCAAGCGACAAGCAGAAGGCTGGAGATGGAGATGGAAGACAGAGGCAGACGGACAACAAGTCAAGACACCAACCAACCAAGCAACCAACCAACCAGTTTTGGCCAAAGGGAGCTACAGCCAGGGAGTCTCAGCCAGAAGGCAGTCAGTTGGCAGTCGTCTGTCAGGGCAACTTGTGAAATGCCAATTTATTCGTTAGCAAATATTGCATCTGATAGAACAACAACAACAACAACAACAACGAGGGACCCCTCACAGCTCCAAGTTGAACGGCAACGGCAACTCCAAGTCCAACTCCAACTCCAACTCTGTCTCTGACTCTGACTCGCAGTCGCAGTCGCAGTCTGACTCTGGCAGTGACTGTGATTTGAGTGCCAGTGCAACATATGCAGACATGACTGCCAGGACACAAAAGCCCATGGTTCGCTGCTAAAGGCAGACCGTCTTGGCCCTGGCTACTGAATCATGTGTAAAAATCTTAAGTGCAAACAATTGTACGCGTTTATCGTGTCTCTGGGGCGACGACCACCATTGAAGCTGAGTCAAAAGCTGAAGCTGTAGCTGATGCTGTAGCTGACACTGGAGCTGTAGCTGTAGCTGCAGTTGAAACAGAATCTTCAAGCTGGAGCAGACGGCAGGCAGCCAGAGATTCCGTTTAATTAAGCGCGCTTTTGTGAAAATTGGTTTAAGCATTTTTTGGAAAGCCCTTAAGGTAGGCACATACTTACTCACTTACGATCCATCCATGCCATCGATCCATGCCATCGATCGATCGTTCCATCGGCTTTTGCCAAAAAAAAAAAAATGTATTCATCAAATTGATCAAAGCTAATAAATCATAAAATGCCAAACAAAGACGAAATATAATAATAATAAAAATGAAAATAACATTTTTTTGAGCTTAAGCAAAGCAAAGCAAAGCAGAAGATGCGCACAGCATTTACTGGAAATTGCCCGCAGAGGGGACAGGCTCTGAAATTAGTTTTTTGGCGTTATGGATGCGTTGCGGGCACGTTGCCCCCTTTTGAATGCTGACCCAATAATTATGCCCCTTTGACCAAGAAACTGAGAGTGAAACCTAAGCCGCAGCTAAGCAGCAGCAGCAGCAGCCGCAGCAGCAACTAACGACAGACAGATACATTCTACAAGTATATGTATCTATAAGCTACATTTTATTAGGCCCGCGGCTGGCAACCAACATTTTTGCTTATCACTTAGTTCACTCAGCTCGAAGTTGTTAAATGTACAAATACTCTATGTTGTGGGCCTAACAGCTAGGCTATCAGCTCTGCTAGAGTTGTGCATAGTTTGAGGTATGCGTCAGCTACTTTTAAGAACTCTAATCGCAAGTGCAGCTAAGGAAGTATATATATATATATATATAGAGAGAGAGAGAGAGTGAGTGAGAGAAAGAGAGAGAGAGAGAACGCATTTGAACTTCGCCATAAATAATATTTTAATATATTTCATTTGCTTAAGTATCCATCAGCTACTTTTGATTGAACTTGTTAAGCAAACTCTTAAGAAAGTATAAGCTGAGCAAACTGTTTACTTGAAAAGCTTATTGCAATTGTAACTGCCTTTATAAATATGCATTTGTAGAGTATTAACGTTTGTTAATGCTAACATAATTAAATTTATTACAATATATCAATACACTTACTAGAAAACGCATCCAACAGTTGCTTATGTAAGCTGCAACAAATTAAACTCTAATTCAACTTGAAGAAAAGTGTTTTATTTAATTGGAAAAGATTCTTATAACAAAGCATAACATATAGAGTAACCGCACTTCTTTATAAATAATATACATAATAATATTATAAATAATCATAACAAAACAATTTCAATATCATTATCAAATCAAATTAGCAATCCGTGAGATACTTTTGTATTGTCTCAGCTACAGATTTCTAATGGAAATTGCCTGCTGCTGCAGCTTATATAGTTAATAACATTTTCTTTTATCATAAATGTATATGTAGAGTATTAAAACTTTGTTGTAAATAATATTAATAATATAATATCATTATAATTATTATTTCTCTTTTAACAAATGCCCAAAATTGTTAACCAAATGAATTGAATATTGCTGGCCAGAGCACGCGACACAGATACAAGGAAAGAGAGAGAGAGAGAGAGGGAGAGAGAGAGGGAGCGATGAAGAGGGGGAGAGAGAGAGAGATTAGGCGCTCTTACTAAAGTAGTGCCCCCAGGGGCAAATGTCACACCGCTGCCATGTCTAGACATCTTCTATGTTCGAGTTGGATTCCATGCCGAATCTCCAACTGACCAGGCTAATCAATTTTAAATGTGTTTTTGCGTGTCAATCGCTTGTTTGCGTGCCGACTTTTATTGATATGTTTAACTAGTTGTTGTTGTTGTTGTTGCTATTGTTGTTGTTGCTGTTGTTGTTGCTGCTGCTGCAGTGGTGGTGGCAAGGCATTTGTTAATAATTGGCTGCTCGCCTTGAGATTTGATTGTTTTGAGTGAAATTCATTTGATTTATTGCGCAAATTATGGAAAGTTTCTAAAGGGGAACGCGACCAGAGACCCCTAAAGGCCTGTTAGGTATTATACAAGCCTTGCAACAACAGTACTAACAGCAACAACAGCAACAACTACAACAATTGCAACAACAGTCTACTTTACACTTGTCGCTGACGCATTTTACAAATTTGGCACGCTTGACCATAAAAAATGGTCCGAGCCATGGCAGAAAAAAGTGTGAAACTGCAAATGGCGTCGCCTTGGTTAGACAAGCTGATTCTCCTTCCACCGCCGCACTCTCGCTGCCCCTCATTGATATGGCCAACTGTGGCTCTTGCCCCGTTTGGCATGGCATCGATTAGCATAGTTGTTGTTGCCCAGATACTTGGGCTTACTTATAGCTATAGCTAGAGATATAGATATACATATCGCATGTGCGCTGACAACTGCATTAGGGTTGTGGCAGAGGGAGACAAGGAGGCCGGGGAGGGAGTTCGGGGCGTGTCAAGCGACAAGTCGGCCACGCGCTGCAGCGGAAGTTCAACTCATTTGGCCAGCGTCAAGCGGAAGGGATTTCTTTTTAAGCGCATCCTGGACACACGGCGACAGGACAACTTCATTGATAAATGTCTCTGTTTGCTATACATTTTTTTAGACGACTTCCTGTGCGTCTTTTGTTTGCGGCCAAGTGTAATAAATTTCAGCTATTCCTCGATATTCGTGGCTGACTTTTATGAAGTTGTCGCGCTCGGCGAATTCACATTTTAATCATCACACGCTACCAGCTATCATTTGGGGCAATAAAAAACAACTCAGAATATATATATATATATATATATATATATATATACAAATCTTGTTATTTATGTATAATTAAAATACGATATCCAAATGAAAATAATAAACATCTAAAGTCTTCAACAATAAACTGAAACTGATGAAACAATAATAACGATGCGAGGCACATAAAAATCTCCAAAGAAAGGCAAGTTGTAAACATTATGAACCAGTCCAAACAAACCCCACGCAGTGCCACCCAAAAATCAAATAAATATATAGTAGATAAAATAAAATAAAAGAGCAAACAATACCCCCCAAAATTCCCTACAATTGATTGGCTATCTGCTTAATTTCTTTCATAGTTGTGGTTTTATGACTTCGACAAAATGAGGTTTGTCTTCGACTGCAATATGTGTTGACAATAAACAATAGATTGTACATTCAGTCGCATGACTGTTGAAAGTTTGATGAAGTGAGATTGAGATTGTTGCGTGGCATATATGACGACCTGTTAGGAGCAAGGGAAGCGAGCAGGGGGCATCATTAAACATCAATTTGTAAACATCGTAAAACCAAAAGGATCAAGAAATGCGCCATGAAATTGGTAATTTTATGATATTAATTGGGAAAACTACTGTCTCCGTGTTCTATTCAGAGCGGATAAGTCTCGCTCGAAGAGGGAAAGGGATTTTGATAGCCACAATCACTTATAGCATTTTAACAGCATATTTAACATAATTATACAAATATTTATGCATTTATTACTTCAACAACTTCCACTTTATAACAACATATATACAAATATAATTGAATTAATTACTTAACAGAATTTATGTTGCAATTAAATTTTGTTTTATACTAACAAAAGAAAATTTAAGTAAGCTGGAATGCTTATTAAATAAATAAATAACTCCATTTTTAAATATAAAATAAATGTATATATATTTTAAAATAAATTTCCTTATTAAAAAAATAAGTAAATTTATATTCTTTAGAATTTTTACAGACTGTTACAATAGAAGCTAATCAAATTGATCAATAATATTAATACTGTTTAATAAAGAAGTTAATGCTACTGAAATGCTTCAAGTAAATTCAAGTAAATATCATAAAATAAAATAATAATAAAATTATTAAATAAATCAATTCAAAATTAATTAATTTTCTTACTAAGTTAATTAATTTTAAAACAAGAAGTTTATATTCTTTTAAAAATGTTTATCATTTTTTTTAACGCTGTTGCCGCAAACGTTGTAGTAATTTATGCTTAAGATTCTTATTATTATTTATTTATTTAATATAGTTCTTATTATTATTTATGCTTATTTATTTATTTAATTAAAAAAAGAAAAAATACACAGTTTCAATAGAAGCTAATAAAATTGATCAATAGCATAAATATAAACTGATTTATAGAGAATTTCCGTAAAGTGAAATAACACAATCCTTGGGAATTCTAGCAGTTGAAGCCAAAGGTGCTTAACTAAATGATAGCCATTGTTAAGATCATAACTGTACACACCATGAACACGTCTCGAGTCTTTATAGAGAGTGTGTTTCAATCTCAACACACACACACACACACGCTCCTCTGTCCGCTACGTGAGATATCTTTATATCCTCTATAATGATTGTCACGCACATCCTTAACACTTGTGCACTGTAAGAATGCAGCAACAGGAACAAGATTTTCCACACCTTTATTTACCACATTGTTTCCAGCTAAAACGGAAGTCAAACTTGTGGCGACGGTGTGGTCACACTATAATGAACATGCACCTAATAGAGACTTCACGTAGTTGTTGACTAAATTGAGTTATGAGCAAAAACACAAGCGAAGTAACAGAAGATCGATTACGATCAGGCAAAACAATATCATTTACAACGTTGTCCTTTCCCAGGAACTGACAGAGAAAACAAGTACAAGTGTGGCAAGGATGGCAGGTAGAACTGTGGCCAAGTTCTTGGAATGAACGAGGACTAAGAGTGAAAGTGTGAGCTACCAGAGATGCTTATCCTAGAGCGTTGTACAGGTGGCGCCTAACATACAGGCAATACATGCAATGTGGGTAATGGTAATGGGAAACTTGGCCAAAAAAGCAACAACTCTCACAATTGGTCACAATAAACAATACACAGTAAACAATAAACAACAGCGCACCCAAATTATAATAAATATAACAAATTTTGGTTTGACTTTTAATGACAAATCGTGTACGACTATAAGAAATGCAAAGCACGCAAAGTTTCTGGGTTTGTTTTTGTATTTTTGGGACAGTTTGCATGACTGAAAATATTTGTGGTATTATTGATTGCCAGCATTTGCCACAGAAATGGCTGTTTAACTTCATTTCCACTGGCTGACTGGCTGACAAATGTGCAAGTTAAGTGAATAGCTGAGAGTCGGAGAGTCGGAGAGACGGAGAGTCGGGGAGTCAGAGAGACGGAGAGTCAAAGCGTCAGTTAACCAGACATTAGACATTGTAATGCCCTAACTGCTCCCTGACTTCCAAGTGCTAATTTGCATTAGACTTGCGGTGCGAGCTTAGGCTCAGGTTCGGCTTCGGGTCGCAACTTGATAACAGAGAACGTTCGATCGCTTCAAACTATAGAGCGGAATAATTTAAAAAAAAGCAACAAGAAAAGAAAACGAGAACAACAACAAAATGCTAAAACACCCAAATAGAAAATGAAATAAAAATAAAAACGCGATCGTCAACCGTCAAACAGCAACTACAACAACAACTACAACAACAGCAACAACAACAACAATAAGAATAAACAATATAAATGGCCGCATCGGAATTGCTAATTTGCTATTGAGTTTGCTTGGCTCGCTTTGAGTTTTGTATGGTGTGTGTTGTGTGTGTGCGTTGTGTGGAGCTTGGGTCTGGGTCTGGGCCGAGGGCCGTGGGCCGTGGGCCGTGGGCCGAGGGCCTCGAGCACATTGGGTTCCTGGTACGTCTCTGTCCGTCTGTCTGCCTGTCCGTTTGCCCCGTTGACGACATTTTTTTGATTTTTGTGCGACATTTTTGACATGCGGATGTGCCATGTTAACGAGTGCCCCTCGTACCCTATATATACCCCTGTCAGGCGAAGACAACTGTATCTTCCCTTCCCCCCCGTTTGTCAGTATAAAAATAATGCCCCCCAACGAGCTATTCGCACAGCTGCAAACTCCAAATTTCAATGCACAAATTCTGAGCCGAGCACAAAATCCTTTGCCATTTACAATAAATTGAATTCGACCAATGCTGTTGCGGTCAAGCTGCCACTGCCACTGCCAGTTGCCCCACCGTCTCCCTGTGCACACCCCTGCCCCCTGGTGGCATCTCTGCGTTGCCTACACAGCAATCAAAGTTGCAACCAACTCAACCAACCGAAATGCTTGAAAACCGCAGGAAATTCGTCGAATTTGCCATGCGGTAAACTGTTGGCTCAGCCAGCAAAAAGGATGCACAAGGAGCAGTACTTGTCCTGCCACTGCAGGCCATTGTTTCTATGTGTGAGCCTGTGTGTGTGTGTGTCTCTTGCCACATGCCCCCTTGCCGAGTTGCAGAGCTGCCGAGTGCGTTGGCGTATGCATAATTGATGCGAATGTTTGCGGCAGAATCCGGACTTAGATTCCGCAACCGTTTCTCATAATTAAGTCGAACAGACTAACACTCACCCTCACTGTACAGTTCCCTTAAAAAAAAGAGGAGCAAAAAACGTAGTGAAACCGACAAAAAGAAGCTGCTGGCTAAACTGAAGGACAACAACAACAACTGCAACAAAAAGCACAAAAGTTCATTGGGAATGCTGAGATTTTGTTTGTTTTATTTTCCTATTTTGCTGTACAAATTGTAAATGCAGTTTCTCTGTCAAAACCACAACATAAAGCAGCAGCTATCACTTATATATGGGATTTGAGCGAAGAGAACCTAGAGAAATCGAACTATAAAACGACATCAATAACTATCGCAAAACAGCAAAAGCTACTTTAATCTTTATTATCCTTATTGAATACAGTTTTATTTCTAGAGATCCACATACAACTGGTTTTTACAGTTTGATTTTTTATGATCTATCTATTTCCAATTTGTTATTTTGGTTATTTATTTCATTTGGCGCCAACGAACCATAAAAAAATGCGCAACAGCCCGCAGAATATTACAACAACAAAAACACAATAGTTTTTTTTTATGAGAGTCAACCGTTACCTAGATGCCTTATTTCACCTTCCCTTGGGCTCAAACGGCACACACATAGCACACACACACAGTACACTGTAGGGTAATAAATTAATCAAAATTCGAGTGCGTTCAGTTGTCCGATTGTCCAGTTGTCCAGTTGTTCAGTTGTTCAGTTGTCTGGTTGTAGTTTTTCATTGGAAAATTACAGCTCACACCTACACAGAAAGATCTGTAAATGATTTGTTTGACAACAAACACAGTGGGACTCTGAGTCTTGGCCTTTCGCAGAAAGGTAGCCCCGTCCAGCTATCAGTGCAAATGATCGAACACAAAACGTTGTGGAAATTGCAGTCAAAGATTATCAACGAAGTCGTCGTCGTCTTCGTCACCAGACGTCGCCAGACATCGAGAGCCATCGCCTGTGTGGCCCTTCGAGTGGGCATCATTAACCTTTTAAATGCCAGCCAGAGGGACAACAAGCGAGACCTCTGCAAATGTCAAACGTCATGGCTCTTATTGATGTTTGCTCGATACTCGGCCCATTCCTATGATCTTATTAGGCAGCCAAATACATACAAAAGGGGTACACACAAAAGGACACCAGAAGCAAACCGGGCGACACACGCGCACACCAATTATCACCCACCCCCATCGTGGACGTAAAGCCAAACGTCATCGTTGACAGGCAAGTCATTGCTCAATGAGAGCCCTCAGCTGGACCTTGTCTTAATGAATAAGCAAAACAATAAAGGAAGGCTATGTAATTTCAACAAAACGCTGTTGCCGATCAGATTGTTCCTTACAAGCCGGTTAAATGACAAACGTTTCCAAAAATAATACATTTAAGCGAACCAAAAAAGAGGGGAATCTAATTAATCGAAATGAGCTAGAAGTGAGTATTGATATGTGGGGGTTGCTATCAAGATTTCACGGAAGATTAACATTGAACGTAATGCATGTTAATGTATAGGCTTATTAACATTTATTGGTTTATAATGCTTACAATGTGTAGCAACAATTTAGAAGAATATAAAGCTTGCTCGCAACAGTGTTACATTCAAATAACTGTAACTGCTTTTGCTCTGCTTGCTAACTGCTTAGCATGTTTGTCAATCAAGCAGTGTACTTGAATGCTGTTTGAACTGCTTGCGCTCACTGCTTTACATTGAACTTACAGCTAAATGTTAATAACATGAACCGCCAATGTAATTCGAGATTCAAATTCAACTGAAAAAAGAGAAATGGAATCCAGACAAGACCATTACAGGTTGTATACCGTTAGCTGGACTGCGAATATTACAATAATATATATTTGGCTAAATTATTTTGCGTGACAGTAGAAATATTAAAATAGCCTTCATAAATAGAGGTGATATATGTATGTAGCTCTGCCGTCCCTTAATGGGTTTGTTCTGTTACTTTTTTATTGCAGAATGTCCTTGTCCAGTTTATCTAGTCTATTGCGGAGTTAGTCATATCAGAGATAGCGCCTACTGCAACATCCTACCAATACCAGGCCACACAAGGCAACAGTTAAACAATGCAACAATGCCGATAAATTCCCATGGCAACCAAGAAAATTCCGCCGTTGTTGTTTATTTTGGATACGACACAGTAGCAAACATAACAAATGTCGAAGAAGACAACAAATTTACCAAATATAGTTAATAAATTATAATTTCCAATTCAACAAATCAATCAAAAACATTGTAAAATGTGTCAGTTTTTAGACTTTTTGATATACCTAAAATTTAACTACAACTAAAAATATATATTTGTATCTATATATATCCAACTGTAAATCATACATTAAAACAAAAAGAGTTAACAGAACCATAACAATGCCAACGATTCCGAAACGTGCTACCATGGGCAGCAAGGGCACCGGCATGGACTTCCTCAGCACTGGAATCACACGCACAGAAGTCACCGAGATGCAGCTGAAGTGGCAGGATAAGCCGTGTCCTGCCCCACCATGCAAGCAGGCCTTCTGGTGGGCCAGCCAGCCAAAGCCCGTCAAAATCAAAGGTTGTCCCAAGTAAGTTTACACAGATTGAAAATACTGAACACACACACACAAATACACACACACACACACAAGCACACACAGACGTCACCCTACTGAGGTCAATGAATCCTCGCTGGAAAAACAGAAAACGAAAGTTGTGGCCACGAACCAATAACAACTAAAAAGAAAGCCAGTCATAAATTGCGTAAATAAATTATTAAACCATAGCTATGGTCAGTTGGTAGGTGCCCAAGCACGCGTGCCCAATGAGAACTGTCATCTATTGTCGTATTATCGTAAATTGGGAAGGAAGTAGAACTATGATGTGATGGTTGTGGGCTGCTTAAAACTGAAATTGACGCAGTTTGTGGGCATAAATGTCGTTAAATGCAAAAATAGACAGTTTAATATTGCGATATTCAGTTACAGGCGTGGGTCAAATTAAGGTCAGTCTCTAGTTGGTAGATATAGGCTGATGTGAGGGGTATTTACTGATATATATCTTAAGAATATCTTACAATTTTTGTGAGCTTCTTCTTTGAACTCTCTGTTGCTTATCTGAGCAATTACAGTCGCAGTGACCACACTTTTCTGGTTATCAATGCTGCAATTAAAGATACTCGAGAAAGGCGGATGATAACTTAATGCCGCCCACTTGCGCACATTACCTTTGACCTTTGCGACAGCCACGCCAGTTGCTGGCGACACAGCGATAATTTCCAAGAAACCAGCTCAGCTGCTTCATTAATTCCGCTTATCAGTGGCACACGTCAACCCTGGGAGCTGTGTGTTAAGGCGGAGCTTACAATTGACCTTGGCAATTGACATTAGGCGGACGAGGACACCACCCATTAGCCCACGACGCCTACCTCAATGTCTACCGCGAATGCGTGAAGTCATCCCAGCTTGGAGCGGACTGCGGTCTACGGGTTGGAGGTTGCAAGTTGCCAGGAAATGCGGCACTTGACACAAGCAGCTGCTTTGGACTTTGGCAAATTCAAGGACGCGCGGCTCATAAACGAGGTGTCAGAGCAAATGGAGGACAGCCAGGAAACGCTTTTAATTGGAAAACACACACAGGCAAATACTCATGTATGCCAACGTCAAGTGCTTTGGAATACATAATGTGGCATGCAAAAGACTTTCTTGGTATCGCGCGAATTTGGCGGCATTTCAATTGTGCGGCAACAGTCGACAGTCGACAGTCGACAGTTAATTGTTGGCAATGGTGGGAGACAGCTGGCGGCGTTTTGACCAGGCGATGGCCGAGCCGCGGCCGAGGACCACAGTGAACCGAGTAGCGTGGTCATTTGGCGTTCGCCAGTCGAACCGTGCGGTACAACGCGTGCTCCTTGCCGTCCAGCAAACAGGACAAAAGGGGCAGCAAACCAAAGGCAAAAGGCAAAAATAAAAGTATTGATTAACTTTTTCGTGTGTCAAGTGTTGAGTGTGCGGAGTGTGAGGTGTGTGAGGAGTGTCGACCACAAGTTCTGTGGCAGGCAAATGCGAAGCAAGTGATTCGCTGGAGAAACACATCCAGATCATGCCAGAGACGAGCCAGAGCCCCAAACAGCACATAAATCCAGAACACTTCCCGGACAATAGACCAGAGCAGCGAGCACAGAACTTTTCCTTTGCCAGCAGCTATCCCTATGCACCAGGACGAACCAGCGGCAGCAGCAGCAGCAACAACAATAGCAATCATCACCAGCAATCCTCGTACAACGTGCAACGCTATCAGAGCCCCTACAACTTTCAGCACGTGGTCACCAACGCCTTCTCCGTGCTGCACAACTCGGTGGAGTTGGACTACGATAGCAATCCACATAATCCCAAGCCCAATCAGGCCATTGTACGTCCCATTGTACGTGAGCCGTTGGAACATGTAGTAGAAGCACGTGCGGCGGCTGGTGCCATATCCACGAATCCACCATTGACCACACGCTCCTTTTTCTCGAGGAGCACACAGGAGGTGCGCAGCTTTGCCGATGAGCTGAGCCAGAAATTGCGTTTCCTGGCGCCGGAGGAGAACTACGGACGCGGTGAGAGCGGTCACAGCAGTGCCGGCCACGTCACCGGCGCCTGGAACGATACCGCACGCCAAATGGAACGACCACGTTTCGAGACGACGGTGCCCACGGGCATCTTTCTGCCGCCACCGCATGAGCTGCAGTTGCTGCCGGCATCCATGTTGCGTCGCCATGTCTATGCTTACTCCTCCTATCCGATGATCTTGCACAACTACTACAATGCCAACAACAACAGCCAGAACAACCCGAGCAACCCGAGCAACCCCAACAAGGACAACAAGCCTCTGCCCGCTGTTGAAAAGGAGAACAAGGCAACCACGGCGACTCGTCAGAATGGAGTGCGTGCCACGGCCGCTGTGGCAGCTGCCACCGCCGCCGCTGCTGCAGTGGCCTCCAAAGCCGAATCACAGTCGCTGGCCGGCGGCCTGCACATAACCAAGGCACAGTTCCAGCAGCAACTGCAGCAGCGACGCAATGGCGACAAAAGGTAATAAAAAGTCTAAGGAGGCTAAGGCAAGGCCTAAACCGCCATCCCAAGCGGTCAAATGTGGTCAAAAGTGGTCAAAAGTGGGCTAAAGTGGGCCAACAAAGCAGCTCTAAATATTACCATAAATTCAAATGCGCGTGAGGCGTGAGGCATATACTTATTTTGGGTATATCCATGGCTGACCAGTCCAGTGGTTGGGTGGTTCTCTGTGGCCTTCTTCTCGCACCACAACGGTTTATCGATTGCTGCGTCAACAATTCAATTAGAAATGTGGTAGCATTCCGTTAAAAATTTCAACTCAAGTGCTGATTAATTTATTGAGCGCATTGTCGTTTAACCTAACCATATGCCCCCTCTTCCCTTCTCATCACCCACCCACCGCTCAATCTTAACCTCACCCCTTGCACATATGGCAGGACATCGACATCGCTATTTGTCATGCAACGTGCCTTCCCGCTGGACTTTCTCTGCTCTTTCTCTCCCTCTCTTAAATAATTTAAATCAAGATGTTATTTACGCAAGCAACAACAACAACAACAACAGCAACAACAATTGTCGGAAATGTGGCTTAAATGTCATATAAAAGAAAAAGTAGACAAAGAAGGCAACCACACAACAGAACTGAGTGTGAAGTAAGGCAGCAGGACATTCATTCCACATGTGGCATTGGGATTCGAGAGGCAGTTGAGAATATAAATACCAGTACTGCCAGTGAATATATACATATATGTACATATAAATATATATATATATACATATATGTACATATGTTTCTCATATTCATATGAGAAACTTTTGCTGCTGCCTCATTTACAACGAATTGAAGTGTTTTATTTTTTTTTGTTATAAATGACCTCTATAAATGGATTTTTTTCATAAGGAATGCATTACAGTAATGTATATCGGTATTTATATATCTACATAGTATATATGCCCTGTTGAACTGTGAGATAAATGATCGCTATAATTTCCCCAACTGTGCTTAATTATCTAATTGTCTCTACTTTCAATGTGAGTAAGAATGACTATTATTTAAAGGTAATAATAAACTGTTTTATTTTCGTTTTTCTAATTATTACCATTCTTACAATTGTCATACATTTTTCTAAATATTATTTATTATTAATATACATTTTTTATTACTTATTACTTATATCATTATTACTTTATATATTTTTAATTTTTGGCTTATTTTATCATGTTATTATATTTATTATTATCATTATCTTTATCGTATTATTCTTTTCTTATTATCATTTTCATTACCATTATTATTATCATTATCATTAGCATTAGTATTAGCTTTATCATTATCATTATCATTATCATTATCATTATCGTTATCATTATCATTATCATTATCATTATCATTATCATTATCATTATCAGTATCATCATCATTATCATTATCAGTATCATCATCATTATCAGTATCATCATCATTATCATTATCTTTCTCGTTATAATTATCATTAGTGTTATTATAATTATCATCAGTTTCATTATCTCTCTTATGTAGCAGTTATCTCTCAGTTGCTATATATAGAACACTTAATCCCATATATACTTTTATATCTAGCATCTGCGTGAATGTCCAATGTCTCATATCTAACCTGTAGTTTTGACTTATGGCCACAACAGAGTAAAAAAGGAGAATAGTATTCCAAACGCCACCCAGAGTATTCCCGTAAGGCAAAGTTCCGTGTGTTTTGTATCTTGGTCGTCACTTTGGTTGATTGCTTTGTACTTCAGGACCCAGACCCAGAGAGAAACGTATGGTGTAACCCCGGATTCGCTTCACACATGCGGATACCAGACATTTGCCATTTGAGGCCGCTGTTTGGCTGAGAACTTCAATGTGACTTCCTGTTTGTGGGCCAATTTCTGCGCCAACAAACTGAGAAATTTGCATAGGTCACGAGTTCAGGTTCCAACGCCCCAAAAGGAGTGCAATGTCTGACAATGTTATATATGTGGCTGTACCACAACCTTATACCTTATACCTACCTACCAATACACAGATACATATAACAATTGCAATTCCCTTACATATATAAATTAGCAAGTCATAAATAACTGACCAGCACAGGGGAAACTTGGCGGAGCGGTGTGCTCGCTTCTCTTAAAGCTTTTGGGTAATAGAACTTTAAATGAGTGTGTTTTCAGTAGCTTGAAAGTGGAATGTGGGCTACTCATTTGACCCAAAAGTGTAGTGAACTTAACGGAAATTGATGCAAATCGGAGATGTCTTGACAGGCAAACGCCGCCTCCAAATAAAACGCAGGCGATGCACAAATTTGATATTTATCGCCTTGAAAGTGCAACAGATTTGAGCATGGGGTTTATGAACTGGGTCGAGGTTTACTAATTGACTGCTTCTATTTTGTAACTCATTACAGGCCCGTTGTGCCGCCGCCAGAGCCATACATGAATATGATGTACGACCGTCGCGTCATCAAGGGAAGCAACTTCGGTACCCCGACAATGATTGTAAGTCTGAACTGTAACTGTGCCGGTTCAAGCAACCCTGACCCATGACTAATCGCTTTTGTGCACTTACAGGCGGAGGTGGATCCATTTGATAAAGCTGCAGAGCTTCGACGTCGTAATATGCTACGCAAGCGATCGATGCAGTGCCGCAATCAACGCAATGTCCTGGGTACACCGCCACCGGTGAAGGGCAGAAAACACGAAAACATACAGACAGAGAAATACTTAGAGAAGCTGGTACAGCGTCCGCCAGAGTTCTCAGTGGACACACAGACAGATTTGTTTCTGGAGAAGCCTCCGACACCGCCATATGTACCAGCCAAAGTTGGCGTTGATGTGGGCACCGAGATTGCTGATGGCGAGCTGTTCCACTTTGATGCCGAAGCTCAACCGATCATTGATGTGCTTGTGGATGCTTGCATTGAGCAGAGCATGCTGGAAGTGGCCCACGAGATGGAGCTACAAGCGTTACGCCGCAAGCAGGAAGAGTAAGTATTTGACAGGAAAGATTCCAGCTATAAACCTAATGTCCCATTTTTTGCAGATTCCTGGCTCAACGTGAGGCAGAACTCGCCGAACTGCGTCGTTTGGAGGCAGAAGAGTTGCGCTTGCAGGCTGAAAAGGAGCGTCGCTTGCGCCAGGATGCAATTGCCAAGGAGCTGGATGAGGAGATGCAAAAGAGCGTTACGGCAGCTAAGCTCCTACAAGGACACATTGCCAGCCTGGTGCCTGAGGTGCTGGAGAGCATTGAGCCGGCCAGTGATGCAGTGAAGAAAGAACAGCTAATGAAGAACGTCTGCCCCTGGCTATCGGCTGAGGTAGCCCAGGAAGTGGGCCACATTGTGGATTCACGAGAGATACTAACAGCCATTATTCAAGAGATTATCAAACAACGCGCATCGGCATACATGGGCTACAAGGAAGGCCAGTCGGAGCCATCTGTGTCCGACGCTGGCATATGCGAAGAGGAAGGTTGCATGACCGACGGTATGGAGACATGCCCCTGTGAACCGGAAACTGAAATGTCCGAATGCCCAGAGCCGCCGCCATCGCCGCCGCATCTATAAAGAACGACGGAATTATGAATAAAATGAGATATGTATGATTTGGTTAAGTTAAGTTTCGAGTTTGAGGCCCGTCTGGTGGTCGTTAGTGCATACTATGAAATCCAGAGACGCTTTGTCTTGTGTCTGGCAACACGCGATCGTTCGTTCGCCGCATGTTGCCATACACAATTACATAGACGCCAAATCGTTACATCAAAAGTAAGCAAATATTGTTAAAGATTTATGTTTTACGCAAATTACAACAAATAAAGCGAAAAAAAAGTGCTACTGCGTACTAAAAAAAAACACTAAAAAATGCCTAATTTGCTCAATGTAACTGTAAGTTCGGTTGCCACAGTTGGTATTTTAGTGACAAAACCGGGGCTTTTCGAGTCAGTCGGTATTTTGGTCCCAATTTCCTGAAAATGGTACTTTTATTGTACTGAAAATGTAAAGAAAAATGATCTTTTCTAAATTTGTACGTTTTTTTCTACGATCTGGTAGCAAAAATGTTATCGAAGTGCCAAACGATAAAATTAGTTGCTACAGTCACACTGAACAAAGTAATTATTTAGCATGTCCAAAATATTTACTCCCACTAATCAAATACGCCTTACGAATGTGGCAATCGTGAGGCTTAAGAAGGCAGGCAAGCGCTTTGAGATTGCCTGCTATAAAAACAAAGTGCTGTCCTGGCGCAACAACAGGTAAACAACCACATATTAAAGCACATGTTTTCCTACTAATACAATCACACAATTCAGTGAAAAGGACATCGATGAAGTACTGCAAACACACACAATATTCACAAATGTGTCCAAGGGACAGGCTGCCAAGAAGGATGAACTCCAGAAGGCGTTCGGGGCCAAAGATGAAACAGAAATTTGCAAGGAAATATTGAGTAAAGGTGAACTGCAAGTGTCCGAGAAGGAGCGACAAAGTGTGCTGGACTCACAACTCAATAGCATTGTCAATAGTGTCGCGGCACTTTGCGTAAATCCTGAGACACGCCGTCCATATTCAGCGTCAATCATAGAGAAATCCCTGAAGGATGCACACTTCTCCGTTAAGATGAACAAAAACATCAAGCAGAACACACTGGAGGCCATAAAAATGCTCCGAGAGCATATGCCCATTGAGCGTTCCCGCATGAAACTGCGTGTGACTTTCGCAGGGAAAGAAGGTGGCGGAAAGTTAAAGGAAGCTGTTGTCAAATTGGCCAATGCCGTGGAACACGAGGAATGGGAAGAAGCAACACTACATCTGACACTGCTAATCGATCCTGGCCAATACCGCGTCATAGACGAGCTGGTCCGCAATGAAACAAAGGGCAAGGGATTGCTGGAGCTGCTTGAACTCAAAGAAGTTGTGGAGAGCGATGAGCTATTCTAAATGTGAGAGGACGTGCGATTAATTTTTATATAAATCATAATTGGATATTTCTGTTAACAAAATCGAGAATACATAAAGATTAAATGATTGGGACTGGAAGTTGTTGCTTCACTTGCGCTTCTTCAAGATCTCAAAACGACGCGATAGCTCATCGAAATCTATTTCATCATCGTCCTCACGCTTGCCACTGCTGGGGACATCTGGCAAATCGTTGGGCACATTCGGCAGCGATGGCAAGTCCAACGGTGGCGGTGCGCTGGGCTGCTCGGGTCCACCAGGAGGCAGCTTGGAACGTGGTTGTGGTTTCGGTTTGTTGGCATTCTGCAGTGAGAAAAGAAGCATGTATGTAAAATCTCTGTGATTATGAGAGAAAATATAATAATGCGTCTGTGTCGTCGGTCAAATGCGAGTCGCTGACCTGCAAGTTAACAGGATTAATCGAGGAGTAACGTGGCGGCGGATCGTGCGGATGGGGGCGCTGTTAAGCAAAATAAGAATTCATAATAAAATAATAAATAATAAACACAAATATATGTAACATAAGCAGCGATAGCAAAGGAAGTAGATAAGCTGACACGACGACAATGACTCATGGGGTTCTCTACACTTACACGCACATTGAGACGTCACACAGACAGAAGACATCGGAGAAATCGATGCGAATGAGGTTACAATTAAGGGGGAAACAAGAAGCGAGTTAGTTTTGGACCAGGTCCAAGCGTACTACATGGGGGCAAACCTACCAAAATGTTCTCATCCGGACTGCCGGAGGCATCCGGCTCCTCGGGGCTGCCATTAGTTTCGTGCTGTAATTTCCCAATCATGCAGAGACATGCAAGTTACAGCTACAGTTTCAACTATCTAACAATAGCGATTAAGTTAGCTTTTGGTACTTACATTAATGAAATTTGTATTCAAATCTTTCGCCTCAGCGCACTTGCTCTGTGCCGATGTTGGTGATGGTTGATTGGGCGGTATGTTGTATGCGAACGGCGGCGGCGGTTGCGCTGCAGCTGGAGCGGCACAGGCTCCTGCTCCGCCGCCACCACCACCACCTCCCCCAAAGGGTGGATAATTAAAGGGTTTGCTGCTTGGTGGTGCTGGCATCTCTGGCAATTGTGGCATTGCCGGATAACCAATGAAACCCATTTGTGGTGGAACTGGTGCTCCACCGCCACCTCCACCGCTGAGATTATTGCGATCTGACAAATCAATTAGATGAGCCTGTTGTTCAGGTTTTTGATCCTCCTGCATGACCTGTGGATCTGGCTCGAATTCGATGTTGTAGTTCTTAGCGATTGCTATCAAATAATTCTCCACAAGCAACTTGGGCGGCGCCTGCAATGTCAGCTTGTGCATCAACTTCTCCGACACGTAATGCTCTCCTGTCGCCGTGCGTGAATGTTCCCCAAACTGTGGACCATATTTATGGACAAAAATGTCGGAGATAACCTTCAGCTCGGCAACGTCGCTCTGCAAACGGGGACAGACCCACACAAGACTGGACACCGGCTCGGCAATACCAGCATCCAATTCCTTCATCTGCTGAATAAGTCCAAAGCGTGCCAACAGAAGATCGCAGTACATCTCTACAATTTCCATGGCCTCCACCAAGTAATCTTCGCTGTAATTGCGACAGTATTGTAATATTGAAGCTAGACACTGCAATCAATATCCTTACCGTATAATATGCTCCACACGAATACGCGCACGCTCCGTTTTGCCCGTGGCGAGGTAGTCTGCGATCTCCTTCCGTGATTTTTGTGTTATCTCCGCCTTCTTCTTTTCGAGTAACTTGAGACGGTTCTGCGCTAAGCGCAGATTTGTCTTGAGTTTGTTATAGTTGGGACCGCTGGAGAACATTCTGTCACCTGTTTCTCCTTTCACTGAATTCAATTAACTATTATTTTTTTCTTTGTGGTGATTCACGAATTAAAGAAAAACAAACTGAGTGTGACGTCACGAAGTGGTGTTGCCAACTATCACGGTGCGAAATGGATTAAATGTTGTCTAATAAATCACTCATCGCTCGTTATTATTGAAGAAAAAGTTTTAGAAGCAAATAATTGCCAAATGCCAAACGTGTGTAAATAACTTTTAAGCCAAATGCACAAATTTAAATAGTTTTATTTAGGGGAACATTTAAATTAATTTAAGATAATGGAGGGTCTTTAAGTAGAAACTAAAATAATAAGAAAACAAATATTTATTTTACAATTAAGAATATTTTCAATTTATAATACAAAGGAACAATACAGCGAAACCACTTTTAATCAAAATTGAATTTTGTTGATCAAATATTCTAAATACCAATTAAATATCATTGTAAGTATTTAGCACTGCCAACTCGCCTTAAAGGTGATTGCGCTTATTTTCACCAAACTTCTTCGTTGTGTGTTGTTGCTTTCAGCTTCCTCTTCAAAATAATTCGCAAGAGCTGCGCGCTCCTTTCGCGCTGCACAAAACATAGTTCAAACTGGCATTAAATCAACTTTTAATTAACAAAAATACGTGTGCATAACAATAAGTTAACAATGTTGACAATGTGGAATATAAAGGCAAAACTGTCGCGTTTGCGATTAGTCGATAAAAGTGTGAAAATTAAGAAAACTCCAGTGATAAGTGGCTTTCAGTCATTTAGTGGTACCTCAAAGTCCATTCAGTGCTCTACATGCCAAATAGAGGTACCTCTGTATATTAGACGGAAACGTGCCAGAGGCAAACGTCGATAAAAGTGCAGAACAAAACGCAACACTGAAAATGTTTGTAAACAGCTGTGATCAAAACTGGCGTCAGAGGGCGTTTGCCGTCCTCGCTTGTTGGCATTGCCAACTGCAAGCAAACGCCATATTTGATTCTGCCTCGTCGCTTTGGTGTTTGTTAAAGAAAGCGAATTTTCATATAATCTCGAGCATAATTTAATGCTGAGACATATTTTAACAGAAATTGAGAAAGAAAGAGAAATGATTTGATAGCTACGTGTGAGGAAGTGTGTGTTTTATATTGCAAGTTGTAAAGCGTAACAGCAACAACGATTGGCCAAGGCCCAAAAAGGTAAAACGACGATGCAAAAATGAAAATTGCGCTGCTACCGTACGGGGCATGTGACGTCACAGACACACACGCACATACAGCATACATGTTTATGCATGATGTATTCAAACTGTAATATATCTCCATTACAGCACTTGCCATGGAGCAGTACATAGTCCCGATTGAAGACATGGAAATGAAGCCCGTTTATTCGGATCTGCAAGTTGTGCAAGTTCCGCACGATGAAGTTGGCGTAAGTAACACAAACAACAATAGCAACAACATTAGCATAACTCGTGATGCTTATTTATTTGTATATTTTGTTTGTTTTCGGCCGACAGTCCCTTGTGCTGCAGGACGATCAGCAACTGGTGTTCAATGATCAGCAGCAAGTTGTTTATCAGACCGCCGCCCCCGCACAGTATCAGCAACCACAGCAGACAGCAACCGCCAGTCATTATATTATTGGCGCCGAGTTGCAGCAGCAACAGCAGCAAGAAGTGGTGCAGCAACAGCAGCAGCAGCAACAACAACAGCAGCAGGTGGTTATGCATCATCAGCATCAGCAGGTTCACTATCAGCAGCAACAAGAAGCACAACAGCAGCAACAATTGCATCTAGAGCAACAGCAGCAGCAACAGCAATATGTACAACAGCAACAACAGCCCGCCATTCAACATACTCAACAAATCTACTACACATCGGATCAGGTGCTGCAGCCCAATACGATTGTGCAGCATGCCTCCATGCAGCAATTACAGCAACAGCAAAAGAAGCAACAACAACAAGTCCTTCAACAGCAACAGCAGCAACAATACCAACAACAACAGCATCCCGCCTATCAGCAACAAAGCACACCCCTGGTACAAGCCAGTCCACAGCAGCAGCAACAAATACTACAAAGTCCACAGCATCAGCAACAAACATTGCAACTGCAAACGTCACCCGCACAACAACCCCAACAGCCGCAACAACATCAACAGATTGTGTACCGCATGACAACCACACAACAGCAGCAGCGGCAGATAAGCGTAAGTATAACTAACAGTTAACTTGCAGAATTAGGACAGTAACGAATTGTAAATAGAAGTTCAGTTTAGATAAACAAATATGCTTTTGTTTCTCATTCATAAAGTGTGTTGAATTGTTTAGTATTTCACAGAAGGATAATATTATTAATGTGGAAAGTTGTGTCATTTAACCTGCAGACAATTGTTCAAGTGTAAAAAGTGCTTAATGTTGAGACTGGCTTAAGAGCAGTGTATTGAAGTGAGATCTCTTTAATTTGTTTAATTCAACAGCAGATGCTTAACAACACGCATGTGATAGTGCAACAGCCGACGGGACAGCAGGTGCTAATACAGGCACCACAGCATCAGGAGCTCATCATGCGCCAGGCAACAGCCATTCCGCAGCAGGGCATCAACATACATTCGTACAACAATCGTGTGGTGTATACAACGTCACCGCAACAGCAGCAGCAACAACAGCACGTACTCCAACATGTGCAGCAACAACAACAGCAGCAGCAGCAACAACTGCAGCTACAGGCACAAACCGCACATCTTGTGCAGACGCGTGTGGTGCCTCAGCAAACGGGCAATGTTGTCTATCAACAAGTCCAGATGCAGAAGGCTCCGATGCAACAACAGCAGCAGCAGCAACAACAACAGCAGCAGCAACAACAGCAGCAGCAACAACAGCAGCAGCAGCAACAACAACCACAAGTGGTGCAGCAACCCCAGTTAGTCACAACTGCAACCCAAATGGTGCGTTCACCCTTTCGCGGTAAGTCTCCTCGTGGAGGAGCTGTCATTGCCAGACATCCGACTGGAACTGTGATTGCCACACGGCCAGCGATCACGCCCACCATTATGCGGCATGTGCGACCTCGGGGTGGTGTGCAAACCGTTGGCGGCGGCATTGTGAGGAGCGTGCGTCCCCAGGGAGTGCGACCCGCTCGCACTCAGCTTGTGGTGCAGACAAGCGCTGCCGGCGAGGGGCAAACGATGCAGATTGTGACTCAATCACAGATGACGAAACAGATAACCATTACGAATCTGGGACAACCGACCGTGACGGCGCCTGGGCAGCAGATGCAGCCACGTCATGTCTATCGGCATGTGGTCAGCGATGCATCTGGCAATCCTCAACAGCAGCAGCAACATCAGCAGATGCTCTTGATGCGCCAACCACTGCGCTATCGGGCAGCAGTTCCTGTGCCCACAGTGGCTGCGCCTGCAGCCAGCAGCAGTACCATGGGTTTGGATCTGGAGGAGCGTATTCAGGCAGCAGTGCTGAAGAAGGAGCAGCAACAGAAGCCCGCGCCGACGGGCAGCATTCCCATGCAACTGCCCACAGCAGGCAACACCACATTGACCACCTACTATCAGCCAGGATCTGCGGCCAACAGCAGCAGCGAAGAGGAGCAACAACAGCAGCAGACACAGCAGCAGCAGCCGCCGGGTGTGCGGACAGCCAGTGGCAACAGCATGACGTTAGCGGAGTTTAAGAAGCGTCAGACTCTGACCAGTTCACCAGCTCCAACTGCCACAGCCGGATTGACGCCAATGCGACAGCCCACGCCTGGAACTCTGGTGCGACCTGTGCCCAAGCTGTCGCAGGCGGTGCCACAGCAACAGCAACAGACGGTGCAACAGCAGCAGCCCACAGCGGCACCTCCCCGCATCTTGCAGCCTCAGCAACGTGTCCATACAGCAGCAGCCACGCCGCCGCAAGCGTCCTCGGTGCAACAGACGTCGCACAACAACTACGAGATTCACTCGCAACATGTGCTAAACAATCGCGCTGGCCAACCCATTGCGGATCGAGATCGCAACAGCGCCAAGATGTTGGTTATACTTGCCTCGGGGGAGCAGCGCCTCATCACGTTCACGCTGCCCCGGGAATCATGCACTGTGCAGGATCTGCTGGAGCAGGTCTGCGTGCCTTTTGACAACAGCACCACCATTCAATGTGTGGAGCATCGCGGTGCTAATGTGGACTTTGTGGTCACTGTCGGTTTCTCTGTCAACGAATCTGCCAGCGAGCTCATTTCACGTGCCGAGGAGAGCCTGCAAATGAATCGACAGCAGGAGAACGCAGCCGCCGCCGCGGCAGCAGCCGCAGCAGCTGCGGCAGCAACCACAGCGTCGACAGCAACAACAACGCCCGCTTATACTCAACAGCCAACAAACGCTACAGCTGCGGATCAGGTGAAGCGAGATCCAAACACAGGAATTGCCTCTCCGGCTGCAGTTGCGCCAACAGAGGGACCCAAGTTGATTGATGGCTACTATGCCGTCTGTCAACTGTGCGGTTTCACTGGCATGGACCATGCCAAGTGTGAGCGTTGCAAGCGCGTCTTCCAGGAGCCTCCCAAGCGAAAGTCTTACGTGACCAAATCGAATGCCACCGCTGCATCAATTGCCGCCTCTGCCTCCTCATCAACCGGTGAACTGGTGACGGCGGCCGACAAGAAACGCGAACTGGCACGACTTAACAAACAAGTGGGCTCCGTGGGTGCATCCTATGCACCTGGCTCAAGCAATGTGCGAGGCAGAGGCATAGCCATTAGAGGCGGACGCACGCGCAGTGGTCGTCGGGTTGCCGAGGTGGATCCTGTGGTGCTGCTGAGCAGTGAGGATGAGGCTGAGCAGGATGAGGCGAATGCCGATGGCAACGTAAGTTAAAACTTAGAACTTTAACATATACATATTTGTTATAATTGATTTTCGCACAGTTTGCCTCAAACAATGCCAAGCGAAACGCCAATGGCAATGTGAGTCAACTGCCGGCCGCCTTTGCCTGTGAGCCATTGCTGCCCGAAGTGGACGAGGAGGCGCTATACAAAGGTGAGTGAACAGACAGACCTACATTATCAATTATTAATTATCAGTATGCAGAGCAACAGAGTAGCTCTGGTGAATGTAAGATTTCGAAAAACCTTGGCATTTTAATACTCTGTGACTCTAAAGTCACTCTATCGCACATCTCTATTATGAATATTTTGTTATTGCATCCCTGTATTGCGTAAATTGCTATGTACATGTTGTGAAGTTAAATTTATGTTGGCAACGCCGTGCAGTAGTTACGCATAAATACGATAGGTGGCGCTCTGACACCACGCCATTTTTAATGAAAGAGAGTGCTAAGAAGAAGAACAAGACAGCATAGTAGAAATTGGACGAGTTGCGACGAGATTGTGTTGCATTTGTACGAAATTGCAATTTTGGTTGCATTTTAACACAATTTGGACGTTTTATGTTAGTGCATTTTAATATTGAATGAATAATAAAATAATGGACGATGACGGTAAGTGACACAGAGACAGTAAAAAAAAATAGCAACTTGTGCGTAAAAAATGTGACCGTCGAGACAGAGAGAAGCAACACTCAAGCCACATGTGTTAAAATGTGATAAACAATCGCAGCTAATTTTTGTATTATTTATCTACGATTTCGTTGCAGACTTTGTGCGTGGAGATGTTACGGATCAGTCTGACGCACCCGAAGGCGAAGCATTCACCACCGACCTTACTTGCAAATGTCTTCGCCTGATGCCCTATCGCTTCCAAGTAACTGAACCGGTGCGTGTTAATCCCCATTTGTTATCGCTATTACTTATATTTATTTACTTACTGACGCTCACTTCTCTGCCAAATGCAGGTCAGCTTCACCTCGAAGGGCGTGCGCATAGCTGGCGTAATACAGGATAAGGATGAAAAGTTTGTACTTCACATATACAAACGTGAGGTTATCAAGGTTATTGCACACTTTGCCAGCTCTGAGCAGGCACAGCCACTGGTTACACTCTACATGCTGAAGACTTGCGCCCAGTATGTGAAGACGCAACTTCAGCTGCCCGATGATCCGCCCAGTGAACGTAAGTAACTAAATCAGTCATAAAGTCTTAAGTAACAATTTCATCTGAATCTGTTCTTTTTTTTTATTTATCCATAGAATTTGCCTTCAAGTGGCAGGGTAGCTTTCACGAGCGTCGTCTAATCCTGCTCTTTGATTCGGTTGGCATCGCGGCACGCGAGACTATCAAGTCCATGTTTAGCTTTGTGGATGAAATCTCCACACGTGATGCAGCTGAGATCTTTGAGCGCATCGCTGACTCGGATCGCAAGGCTCTGGACAAGCCCACGCAGTTGGCACCTCGCCAGCTGCGTCCTGATGAGCAAGTTAGTCTTTTGATGTATCCACCCAAGGGTGCGGGCGGACTGTGCATACGAATGGAGGATTACGTTTGTCTGACTAAAGAGTCGTATTTGAATGATATCATTATTGACTTCTATTTACTTTGGCTGCGCAATACGCTCATTCCGGAGGCGCAACGTGAACGCACGCACATCTTTAGCACGTTCTTCTATAAGCGCCTCACAACGCTAACTCGTCCCGCAGACATGAAACAGACGGCAGCACAGAAGCGTCATGCACGCGTCCAGAAGTGGACGAAATTGGTGGACATCTTTGATAAGGACTTTATCATTGTCCCCATTAATGAGCAATCACATTGGTTCCTAGCCATCATTTGTTTCCCCTGCCTTAAGGGTCCTGTTACCTACGACACCAATCAGCCCGTTGAGCCGCAACAGCTAAAACGACCACGAGGCAAGAAGGTCTCGCTTCAGATTGGCAACACAACCATCACGCCGCTATCCAAGCGCGAGACTGTCACTCTTCCGACCATGCCCAGCGAAGTATGTCGCATTGCTGACGATGAGAGCGAACGTGATGAAGCTGAGGGTGACGAGAGTGATATGGCCTCCGAGGATAGTGAGAACTCGAATCCAGCTATCAGTAAGGATGCCACATCCTCGACGGCAACACCATCGCCAGCACCAACACCCCAGACGACTGCTGGACCCGCCCGAGCCACCAACGACGATGTGCCGGCTGTGAAACAACCCTTGATATTAATATTTGACTCGCTGGCGGGGGCATCGCGCAGTCGTGTGGTGGCCACGTTGCGTGACTATCTCACGTGCGAGTACAAGGTAAAGAAGCCGGATGCGCAGGCGCACATATTCAACAAGGACAACATGCCGGGACATTGCGTCAAGGTTCCACAGCAGAATAACTTCACCGATTGTGGGCTTTATCTACTACAGTATGTGGAACAGTTTTTCAAGGATCCAATCAAGGATTACAGGCTGCCCATCAAGCAGCTGACTAATTGGTTTGATTTCCTTACTGTGACAAAGAAGCGTGAGGACATCGCTCAGCTGATCCAGCAGTTAATGGATGAGAGTAATGCCCATCAGACGCGCCTCATTCTGCCGGTGATCGAATTCCCCACGCTCAATGGACAACTGGTAGAGTATCCTGAGGAGACGGAAAGTGCCGAGTTCGAGGAGGAGGAGGGACATGAAGATGAAGAGCACACAAGTGATGTGGTAAGTGAACCGGAAAAGAAATGTATCGAAAACGAAACTAATGTTTCAACATCTCTTCTAATGACAGCATGACGACAGTGCGTACACTGAGATGGAAGTGGATCCCACGGCGGAGGAATTGCAGTCACAGACAGCGAAGACGTCAACTGTGACTACAAGTACCACAAACACTAGCGCCAATGTGATGACGGGATCCACAGCGCGTCGATTCGTTCTAAAGCGTCGCTTGCAAAACGGTGCTGCTACCGGACCCACCAGTAACAACAACAACAGCAGCAACGCCAATGGCGGAGACAACAACAACGCCAGCCAGCTTGTGCCACAGTTGGTTAGCTCGCCTGCCCTAAGCAATAACAGTGCGTCCGGTACCCTCATATCGAACAGAGTGGCCGGCGTTGGTAGCGGCGGTCTCAAAATACGAAAGATCGAGCCGTAGCAGTTGGGCCCAGATCCAATTGCAGATATCCCTCCGCTGCAGCTGTTACAGCTGTTGCGTCCACTGTAAATAATTAAATTGATATATTATAATTAATACACCACTTTACACACACCTAAACACACATAAATATAAGTTTAAAAACACTCATCAAATATAATGAAACTATATTAAAAGAAATTTCGCATTAAAAAAAAAGACGCTTAGTTTCCATTTGCTACAACTTTGGGGAGGCTTCTTGCTACTTCTAATACCCCCGATGGCCGCCCTTGCCCAAGAACCAGTTTGCGGTTGCCATGTAGGCTAGAATGGTTGCCATGTATACGCTGTCGTCAGCAGCACGCTGTTTACATGGTGAGACTCCCGGAGTCATTCCCATCAGTGTTCAATTAACTTCAAGCAAACTTCCGCTGTGTGTTACAGCCGCTTAGATAAAAAGTTTAATTACGCAGAAATGTGAGATTTAAAGCAAATAAATGTAATTTTAAGTACGTATTCGCTACGGTGGTTGTCATGTAGCGTGTTAAGGTACATGGCACGCTACATGGCGTACACACACTCACACACACGCACGCACACGTCATGTATTGTGCGGCCTCAAAAGTTGGGTTATGTTTACATGCTAACAGCAACAACAACAGCGGCTGTGGGTCGAGGGAAGAAGGCGTACGAATGACGTGCGCAAAGCAAAATGTGGAAAACCGCTCACCCTACTCAATTCAAAGCGCGTAAAGTGTATTATTGAAATATTTTGAGGAGTCAGCAGAAGTTGAGGTATTTTATGTGTATTTAGAAGTTGTATAAGTATTAATTTAATGGCCACAACTATTTGTTTGACCATAACAAGAGCGTATCTGTAAGAATGTATCAGCTTATTTAGCCAGAATGCCAGAATTATAAAGCAAACTATTTTCATATAAATTCACACATTTCATTATAGTTTAATATAATTACTGCATATCTACAGTTTTAACAACTATTTTTTTTTAATTGTACTTTATTTTTAAGTTGCAACGTAGCTGCAGTGTGGCTGCACATCTGAAATATCCAAATACCTGCTAGCAATCGCTATCAAATACAAATATCGAAAATCTAGAATTCTATCGGTAGGGGCGCGCTTTTAAATTGTTAATTTTTCTTTTGTTTAACCGGAAAAAACCCGGAAGGTTTTTTCACTTTTCTTTTTCTGATGAAACTTTCATCATAGCTTCTATTTCGTATTCTTCAAGCACCAATTGGCCAGAACGGACAACGTTGAGAAATGAGGCAGGGGTTGAGGTACCGTAAGCCTAACATAAACTCGACCTTAAGAGCGTATTCAGAAACCTTCATGCCAAATTTGGAGTCTCCAGCACTTCTAGTTGCTGAGAACGATGCTTTCGTCCAGACAGACAGACGGACATGGCTCAATCGACTCGGTTCTTGATGCTCATCAAGAACAAATACACTTTACAGGGCCTGCCACGTCTTGTTTTATCTATTAGATACTTTTTGCTCAGAGAAAAACTTCTTTTCTTTTTTAAATATTTTTTAATAAAAAATGTTTAAAATATAATCAATAAATAAATAAAAGAAATGATGGAGAAACATGTTCAGTCTATAGTTTAACTGCAGTCTTCGATTGGGGGCTCAGCGATCTCCCATCTTCAGTCTTTGATGGATCTGCATAAGCTTCTGTTGCATTGATATTCAGTCTTTGATAATGGATTCTCGTTCTCCGAAAGCTTCCAGCTACGACGACAGTAATCTGCAATGAGAGAGAGCAAAAGAACGAAACGAAAATAATGTTCCTAATGCAGTCCACAAGTCGTCGTTAATAAGTGTTCTCTTTGGTCAATCGCCCCGTGCTGGAGCAGCAAGTTGTGGCAGCTGAGAGAAGATGCTCAAAAGTCCGAGTGTTGTAATTTGTTGCGAGCCAAAAAGGCTCAAGAAATATCACAGGCTCAAGGATACACAGGTTACGCATAGCCTTGGGAATTTGGGATAGCTGCCACAAGGAACTGTTGCTGTTCAGTCTCTTTAAGAGATGATGCTCGACTAGTTTATGGCTAATCTTTGGAATCGGGCTGTCCGGGAGTGTTATAGGTTGGTTCTTTTTTGTATTTCGTTTTTTTTTTAGTTTGTTTTAAGTTGTAGAATGAGTGCTGTCTGCTTGAGAAAGGGGCGAGCGGGATGCGGTATGCGGATCGACTCCAATTCCGCAGGCGAACGTTCGATTTCAAGGATTGCTTCGATTGCCTCGACTGCTGACCAAAAAGTCCAACTCTCGTGTGTGGGGGGAGGCACAGCACAGGGGAAGCACACGCACACACACTCGCACACACAATAGTAGTATACACACATCACTGCTTCGATTGCTTTTCGCTTTTCATTTGCTTTTAGCATATGCATAATATATATATATGTGTATATATATATATATATATTTATAGAGTTAGTTAATGTAGTTAACGTTCTTGTTGTTGTGTAGGTTTGGTTGTTGTAGCGTCTCTTTAAATAAAGTTCACATTTTCTGCTTGATATATATTTTTTTCTCTCTTTTGTGTATTTTTTCTTTTTTTGTGTTTTAAAATATTAATTAGCTGATCTTTTATTTATTTTATGTTTTTTTTTTGTTTTGTTTTGTGTTTGTAATTTGCTTATTTTGTAAGTTTGTTTTTCTCTTTCTTTAGGTTTAATTTATAGAACTTTCTTCGCATGACAAAGAGCTAAGCAAAAGAGAGTAGTGAGAAGAGGGAAATGTTGAGAGACAGATAAGAGAGGGTGTGAGAGACAGATAGAGAGAGAGTGAGAGAGAGAGAGTTGGAGTGTTGTGTATATACGATCATTTTGGGTGTCCATGGTGGGTCCAACATTTTCCCGCTGCTCACTTAGATTACGTTTTTCATTTATCATTTATCATTTATGATTTTTCATTGCAATTTGAAGATTTCTGCTTATTCATCATCCTTATCATTATCATTATCTTCATCAGCTTCTGCTTTCTACATTCTACTTTCATCACACGCGACACTTTTTCTGTGCATCAATCATGGAGTTGAGGATTAGTAGGATTTTCGCGCACTTTTTCTTTTGAATACCCGTTAACAATACTCAATACTCAATACGATACACTCAACGCCTGGCGTCCCGATAGCTGCGTTGGCCACCGCCACCACCACCACCGCGATCGCCACGAAACTGTCGCGAAGATCCGCTGCGGTTGCCACCATAATCGCGTCGTCGACCGCCCACGGAGCTGTTGTTATTATCCCGATTGCCAGCACTGAGACCGGGCACATTAGCACCACCTCCATTGCCACCGGGTGTATTGCTGCTGCCTCCACCGTTGGCGGCATACACTGGGAAACCAGGTGGTGCTGCCACGGTGGGTAGACCGGCATTCTTCCAGGCTGCAAAATCCTCGTAGCTTGGTGCCTTATCGAAACCCGGCGGCGGTGGCCGCATCGGTTGTGGTGGCGGATAATCCGGCAACGGTGGTGCTCCAGGTCCATCATAATATCGCACCGGTGGCGGCAGTTGCTCGTACATCGATGCTGGTGCCCCGGGTGGCAATGTGTTGGCAGCTCCCGCAGCCGTTGGCATCGGCAACTGTCCAAACGGCGGAACAAATGGTAACGGCGGCAGCTGGCCATGCATATTGCGGATGTAGTCAGCCACATAGGCCTCGGCGGCAGCAGCCGTTGACATGTAACGCTCCCAGGAGGGCATGCCCATCTCACCGGCAGCAGCCGCACCACCAGACATCTGACGATATGGCGAACCGCTGCGCTTAAAGCCGCCACTGCTCGGCATGCCCATGCCCATGCCATGATGATGATGATGATGATGGCGATAGGGTCGCTGATGATGATGTGGTGCACCATGGCCATAGCTGCGCTTGTGCCGCATCGGTCCCAGCTGGCTGTTGCCCCGTCCGCCGCTGTGGCCGCGCGTGGACAAGCTGCGCGGTGCCTTGTAGATGACATGGATGCCCTTCTCTCGCATAACGCGTGCCGTCTCCTTCGATTTGCGCAAGATGGGCGTCAACTCGATCTGTTCGTCCTCGGGAAACAGGCGACACAGCTCACCGCCAATCTTGGGCTCAATCTCCTGCCCATCGCGTCCAATCTTCACCGGCTTACCCTCGTTCCACGAGTTGTGCAGATGCAAGGTGGCATTGAACGACAACTCCTTGCGACATATCCAATCCAGCTCAATGACACCACCCAAAGCCTTTGGCGAAATGCTTGGCGGCAGCACCCAAGCCACCTGTGGAATATCCCGACGTGATGGCGCTGCCATGCGAGCGAATCCCGCGAATTTGCCTGCCACAGAAAAGGTTAGATCAAATGCATTATACTCTGTCCACTCTCAATGGTATCCCATCATCCACTTACCGCTTTCGTTGACTGAGAATATAAGCAGCACATTGCGCGCCTCCTTGAAGGCCTGATTCAGATTCGCATCATTTTGTGGCAACGTTGCCCAGACGCTCTTGTTCTTCGACAGCTGGACATTGTCGCTGTTGTTCGATTTGATGAGAAAGAAGCGTGTGTCGCGGAATAGATAGTTCAGCTTTGTCATATAGTCATAGGACTTTTGGGAATTGTTGCCACCACCGCCATCCTTCTCTGGTGTTGAGCTCTTGGAGCTGCTTGGCTTTGTCGCCGCCTTGCCGCGCGCGCTGCCATTGCGTTTGTGCTGTGTGCCCGAATCAGAGTCGGATGACTCGCTGTCTGACTCCAGGGCAGGCAATAGAGATGGTTTGTCATCCTCCACATCGCTAAGATCGCTCTTGGTACCAGCACCTGTTCCAATCGCATTGACAGCCATGGAGCTGCTGCTGCTGGTGTTCTTCTTAGTACGCGACTTTTTGGCGTTCGTTTCGCGTTCGCGTTCGCCATCTCCATCTTGCGACTTCGAGTTGGACTTCTCGTCCGCCTCGATGAGCTTCTTCGACTTGGACTCGGTGCCGCTGCTGTTGGACTTTTTCTTTTTGCCATTTACCTCGCTGGGCGAAGCGGATCGCTTTGATTTCTTCGATAATTTACTCTTGCTTGCCGATGCTGCGGTTGTACTCGCAGTTGTGGGCTTTGCAGCAGTCTCTTTGACGGCTTTAGTGCTGGATTTTGTTTTGGTCAAGCGTTTGCTACTTCTGCTCCCTTCGACGGATGACGGGGCCGAGCTTACCGAACTAATGCTGGGCTCGGAATCTGATGCCATGGAGCCGCCACGCGACTTTGACGCCTCACTGCGCGTGTCAAAGGAATCAAAGTCCTGCAGTTCCTCGGCAATGTCTGCCTCATTCTCGTCTAGGCCGAGATGTACTGCGTCTAAATCGGCCATGTCGCGCATCAGCAACTACTGATACCTGACGTAGTAGTTGCAATTAATGGTACTCTGTTTGTTTACCTCTGCCGCTTTGCCGTCTTGTTGTTGTTGTTGTTTTTGCTTGTTTTATAGTACTACGGACTACTTGGCGGCGACTTCTCTATTCTTCTCTATGGGTTCGGGTTCGTTCATTCATTCAAGCGTGTGGGAATGAGACAGCGTACGGAGCAGCGGAAATAGACATAGAGAAAAAATGCCAATCGATTTAGCAAAGCGAATCTGCACTACAAACGGCGTAAAATACACACAACTTAACACTCACATTCTGCCTGTTGCATGCAAATACGTGGCAGGCAACTTGCAAACATTATTGCACCTACTATATAATTTTACACTGCGTTAATTATTTAATTATTAAGAACAAACCTTTTTACACCGATTTTGCGTCAACAGATACAAGAGACCAATGGCGGTAGAGGAGTGCGGCTATATGGTTGCAAAAGCAGCGTTTCGTTGCTTCTTTACTTAAATACATATTTTCTTATCGATATACACTTATCGAATATGTTAACAACCATAGCAAGTGATCAAAGAAAAATGTTTTTTAATTAATACATATATAATATATTAACTGATGTTAATATACAATTTTAACTATCGTTAAAAATATAAAAATTCATCTTAGTAATACACACGATTGTCGTATCGATACAATAGAGATCATTGGTGTATATTAATTTCGGAGTTCGGAGTTCCGTAGTTTTTAGTTGTTTGGCAGAAGGCCCAATTTTTTAAGGAATTTTACTAAAACTAGTTATCCACAAATCAATACACAACATAAATTAAGTTGATAACTTTAAAAGGAATTTATAACTTATTAGTAAATCTTTAACTAATACCAGTCAAAGCAAATTTGTGGCGCCAAAAGAGACAATATTTGAAAGCACGAACACAGTCTACGGCTCACGAATATCGTTCTTCATTGCATTCTCGATAAGCTCGCAACAGCTGATTATCGATAGGCAGCTAAAGAAAACAAAGAATATGCACAAGTGTTGACACAATAAAAACAACACAATAATAGAAAATAATTACAGCTGTAGATTGAATATTGAACGCAGTGAGTCATTGGAACGTAAAAAGCTTTTTTACTTAGCCAGAATGGCTGCAAAAACACAAAAAGAAAGCGAACCGCCTAGCTACGAAGAAGTGATGAGTGCAAGTGCGCCGCCTTATCAAGGTGATTATTAATTATAAATTTAGAATTAGAATTTAAATTTATTTTTATTTGCTTATCAGATGACAGACTCATAGCTGGAGTACATCATGGTGCACCGACGGCACCGCCAAATATGTCCACCTATGGCGCTTTCGAAACGACGCCAGTTAGTATTGTGGTGCAGCCAGCGCTGCCCTCTGAGATAATTGTCATCGGCGGATGTCCATCGTGCAGGATTGGCTATTTGGAAGATACATTCTCGCCACTTGGCTTATGCTGTGCAATATTCTTCTTTCCCGTAGGGATTCTCTGTTGCCTGGCAATGCGAGAGAAGCGTTGCAGCAACTGCGGTGCAACGTTCTGAGTTGAATTGCATTTGTTATAATTAGATCACCTATTGTGACAACTAACTGGGAAGTAATCCCGGACACATTGGACTGTTTAATCATTTTAATCACACCAAACATAACACACAAATTACTAAGCATTAGCTTTGTTAACAATTAAACAATGTATGCACATACAATATGTAAATATGAATCTGTCAAAGGTTCTTGCGACGCTGCTCCGACTCGTCATCAGACTCGACCAGACATAGCATTCCATAGGTTCAGCAGTCCATTAGTCCAGCAGTGATGCCGCCTTGATGTTGCTGTTGCTGTTGTTGTTGCTGTGGTCGAGGCCCGCTTCCGTTAAATTTAATTGAAATATAATGGGGGCGGTTTTAAATTACGCAGCTTGTTTGCTTCGTTGCCTTTTTTCGCATATAAAAAATATTTTGCTCTTTGTGAAATGTAAACAAGTGCGGTATTGGCTGGAGCAAGCACGACTTTGGCATGCCCTGTACATAATTAATGTTAAATAAGTCTGGCTCGTCAATTATTAGTTTGTTCAATTAAATATGAAATATAAGAACTTGTCGTATCCTTTTACCTGCTATTGTATAATTTAAACTATATAATTTATGCTTAAGATGGAAATGTTACCAGAACTTCCTTGTACTTATACTCCCTTTGTGTCTTATTGATTGGACTACAAAGTCGCCGGCATCCACATCCGCTGTATGAGCAACTTCCAGACTGCAGTCGCAAAAGTCTCTCGCGTAGACATGTCCAAGTTATCAGCTCTGCTGCTGTTCCTCACGACCCTCTGTGCAGGAACTGTTCCAGCGTTTGCTCGCTATAATGTGGTGTTGGTGATCTTCGATGATCTGAGACCGGCTTTGGGTTCGTATGGCGATGCATTGGCGCGTACGCCGCATCTGGATGCCTTTGCCCAAGGCAGCACCGTTTTCACGCGTGCCTACAGTCAGGTGAGCTAATCCTCAGCCTCATCGTGTTGGATCACAGCTCAGTGTGCTCTTTCCATCAGCAAGCGCTGTGCGCACCCAGCCGTAATTCTCTATTAACCGGACGACGACCTGACACCTTGCATCTGTATGATTTCTACAGCTACTGGCGTACTTTTGTGGGTAACTTTACCACGCTGCCGCAGTACTTCAAGGATCATGGCTACTACACCTACAGCTGTGGCAAGGTCTTCCATCCCGGCCTCTCCTCCAACAACAGCGATGACTATCCAATTAGTTGGTCAGCGCCCGCGTTTCGTCCACGCACGGAGCAGTTCATGAACTCACCGGTCTGCCCAGACCACGGAGGGGGTGTGCTGCGCAAGAATTATCTCATATGTCCAGTGCACTTGCAAACGCAGCCGTACAAGACACTGCCAGACATTGAATCCGTCGCGGAAGCGTTGAGATTTATTGATTCCCGCAAGCGAAGTCGTCAGCCGTACTTCCTGGCCGTGGGATTCCACAAGCCACATATAAATTTTCGGTTTCCCCGACAGTTCCTCGAACACTTTCCACTCGATCAGTTCTACAACTACACGGAGGATGTAGTGAAGCCGCCAGAAATGCCAGACGTCGCCTGGAATCCCTACACCGATGTGCGTTCCCGCGATGACTTCAAGAACAGAAACATCTCGTTTCCCTACGGACCAATTTCACAGCACCAGGCAGCGCAGATTCGTCAGGCTTATTACGCCTCCGTCGCTTATGTGGATGATCTATTTGGCAAGCTGTTGGCTCGCTTGGATCTGGAACGCACTGTTGTTGTGGTGCTGGGTGATCACGGCTGGTCGCTGGGCGAGCACGCCGAATGGGCCAAGTACAGTAACTTTGAGGTGGCATTACGTGTGCCACTTATCATACGCAGTCCAGAGTTTCCGCTGACGCAACCAAAGCATTTGCATAGCGTCACAGAGTTGCTGGATGTGTTTCCCACACTTGTGGATCTGGCACACTTGCCGCCACTTGCTGCCTGCAATAGGAGCAGCTCTGTGGCGCAGTTGAGCTGCGGGGAAGGCAAGAGTTTGTATGCCCAGCTGCAGGGAGTGGGCTTGGGTGAGTGAGATTGCCACTATCTTGATATATGTATATATATATGTATATATATATATATGTATTCATATTGCAGCTGAGGATTACGTGGCCTTGAGTCAGTATCCACGTCCTGGCCTGCTGCCCACAAAGCATCCCAACAGCGATAAACCCAAGCTGCGCAATATCAAAATCATGGGCTACAGTCTGCGCACTGATTTCTATAGATACACGCTCTGGGTGCGTTTCCATGCCCATAACTTCAGTCGTGGTGAGTTTTAGCTGCATTCCAATTGGACTAACACTTATATCTAATAAGAATGTTTTGCAGATTGGCATAATATCTATGGGGAGGAGTTGTACGATCATCGTTTGGACGCCGGCGAAGAGTTTAACCTCGTGTCGCTGCCAGAGTTCAATGCTATACGTCTTCGTTTGCGTCGTCAGCTGATTGAGGCCGTGGGTTAAAGCGCTAAAGGGTTTCTCTTTTTAGTTGCAGTTATTTGTAGATTAAAGCATATGCATAAATACAACAACAACGCAAATATCTTGTAGTCATAATTGGAATTTAATACATCCGGCTTACAGGCGCTGCAAGCCTACGTACACACATATATGTATGTGTGCGCTTGTGTGTGTGTACTCGCGCATACTTTGCGTATAATTTTCCCTCTCTCTCTCTCTCACTCTCTCGCTCGCTCGTCACTTTGTCGCAGTTCGTGCCGCGCATGCGTGACTTGTGTCCATTGCCTTTTTGGCGTTCGTTATTTCGTTTTGTGAATTTTTGTGAATGAAATTTTTATTCAACGTTGGCGTCGACGACAACGACAACGATGCGTTGGTGTTACCGTTGCCAGCCGCTTGCGTTAACGTTGACGTTGACGTTGACAGCGACAGCGACAGCGACGCGTCGTCTCCGTTGGCGTTGCGACGCCCAAGCTGAAACTTCAGCCAAAAGCATAGCTAAATACATATATACCTACATAGCTATAGCTATGTGTAGCTGTAGCTATAGCCAAAGAAGCTAGCTTTTAATTTCACTGCAGCTGTTGCCAGGCGAGTGAAAATATGCTGGTGCTGCGCTGTCGCTCTGTCGCTCTGCTGGGTAATTAAATCTGCAGTCGACAACGCATCGCTTGATCAATCGCCCACCGCTCTTGGCTTCGCTCTGCTCTCACCAGCAGCACTCACCACTCGCCATTCATCTCACCACACAGTTTTGCTCTCCATTTGTGAATATACACACACATACACACACACACACTTATATGCATTTGTATGCATGTATTTGGCGTGGGCTGCGTTGAAGTCGACGTGTTGGTGGCTTCGCTTGTTATGTGGCCATATGGGCCGTGTCTTGAGGTGATTAAACTGAATTTTGGCAGCGCTTTTACCCGCATCGTACTCATAGCATTAGGCGGCTTTGAACCACATTTGCTGCTTTGCGGTTTGCATGGCACGGCTTGGGGAATGGGGGTGTGGCAAATGCCATAAATTGCATTTGTAGTTGAGCATTCGTAAAGATAATTAAGACTTACATTTCTAGCAATACATATGTAATGTCTTTAAAAGCGCAGCTTAAACGAAAGGTGTTAAGTTAAATGTACTTATGATCGCAAGTATTTATGCTTTTTCAAAGTATTGTTTTACTTTTACAACTATTTTACAATTATTTACAATTTACCCTTCTTCTGCTATAGTTTGCTTATATTGTGGGCAATTCAGCAGCAGATATTCAAAAGTTCGATATAGCTAATATATGGCTAACTATAAATATAATACTATACTCTAACTTAAAGGCAGGCAGGCCCGAAACTCAATACATCTCTCAAGCTGACAAGTAACTTTGAGCTGCGGACAAACATTGGAAATCACTCGCAGAATGTGTGTGTGTGTGTGTGTATGTGTGTGTATAGCAAATAATGTGAATACTCGTATAGCTATAATGTGAGCTTGAGTATAAGTATGAGTTTGTAGGTTGCTGTCGTCGTTGTTGTTGTTGTTTATTTCTAAGCTAATTCAAATGCGTGGGCGTCACAAACGAAATTGCAAAATATGCGTAGGCTGTTTGTGAATATGAGTATGTGTGTGAATACTCGTATGTTACCTCTCCAGTCTCCATTCTCCATTCTCTGTTCGCCGTTCTCCGTTCTCCGGTCTCCGTTCTCTATGCTCCATTCTTACCTACGCACAGTTTGCGAGCAACTGAACATGAGTGTGACAGCTCCCCAACTTTAGAGACAACGCGTCGTCCCGCTGAGGTTCTCACTGCTCTCTCTCTCTCTCTGTCCCTCTCTCTCTCCCTCTCCCTCTCCCTCTCTCTCTCTCTCCCTCTCTGTCTCTTACAGCTAAAACCCATACCCATAAGCTACAGCTAAAAAATGCTAATTTTCGTTGACATGCCATAGTTTGGCTAAGGCTAATGACGAAGGTTGTTTGTTAGCTTTGTCAGTTGATTTAATTTTTTTTATTTTCCTCATTTTTTTTCTGACTTGGCTAGTTAACTTTGTTGCCCATAACTGGTTGCCATGTGTGACAGCGAGCGAGGCAGACCGAGGGCTCTAAATTTCTTTTGACGGAATCTCCATGAATTAATTGTTAGGCCGGATTATGCCAACTGATGATCATCATCATCATCATCATCATCAGCAGCAGCAGCAGCATCATCATGATGATGGCCTCTCCTCAGGTGTCTGCCACTTTATATAGTGTATATGTATTGGATACTTATGCCCCAAACAGATGTCAAGCTGTGTCAAGCTGGAAATTTTGGGTGATTATTTATGCTGATGCGATTGAGACTCGAGCTGACAAATATGCGCTAAGCATTAGCTTTAGCTGATCTTAACTGAAATACAGATAAATATAGATACTTGCAGTTCAGTTTAAGTTGCATTTGAATCATTTGATCGAAGCTGTTGCCACTTGCAAACTGTTCAAACTGCTGAAACTGTTGAGAGAGCAACTTCTCCTCAATGTCAAGGCCTGATCGCTTCATCAGTTCCCAAACTGCCAGCTACAAAACTATGGTCAACAATGGACTCTGGCCATAAAAAGAGACGACAATGCCAAAAAAGAAATTGGTCAAGTAAAAAAAATTTTGAATGAAATTCCAGCGATTCAAACAAAACAACAACAGAATGAACAACATAAAAAAAAGCAGAAGAAAAAACAAAAATAAAGAAAACGAGAAGAACAAGTAAGAGTGCTCTAGCTGAGAGTGACTGCACGATACCCTGTACTGCATACATATAAGTATTTGCTGTAGTTTCACTAACTATTTTTACTCATAACTACAAATGTAGTTAAGCATTTTGTGGAATGTTTTGAGCAAACGAGAAAATGCTTGAAGAGATTTTCCAGTCTACAGTTCGAATTGTGAGTATTTACAGGGTAACCACTGCGTTCAGCATACGTATTTGTTTGGGAGTGAAGAGGATTCCTAACCGCCTGTCTTGTAGCAACAAAATAATTTATTGAAATTCAAATTTATTACCTTCAGCCCGGGCTTGGCCCAAGCTTGTCCCCAGCTTGGTCAACTCAATGCAGACTCGCAGACTCTCTCGCTTCTTTTATTTTCTTTCATTTCTTTCTTGTTGTTTTGTTGTTGTTGTTGTTGTTTTTTTGTCAGTTCGATTTTTTCCCGTTTTGTTTCGTTTTTGGCTGTGAAGCCAAAACCAATTCAGCTGGAATGCAACACATATGGCCCAGAGCGTTAAACATAACTAAACGAAACAATCAAGAATGAGTGTAGAAATTCCAGAATGAGCCCACGCAGCGCGCACTTCGAAGAGGGTAGTGTCAAGAGGGAACAGGATAGAGGACAGGGCAAAGAGTATACAGGGTAGAGGGCAGCGGGCAGCGGGCAGCGTTCATTGCTTGTGTGATCAACGTTTAGCTGAACGGATTACGAGAAAAGTTTTCGCTCTTTACATGTGGCATAAACAAATACACACGGCCCGAGCAGCAGGAGCAGGAACCAGGCGGGCTAGTGGGAGCGAGAGGAAGAGATGGAGAGAGGGAGGGAGTGAGCAGGAGAGTGACCAAAGGCAAATAATTTGAAAACCAATACAGGCAGCCGCTGTAACGCGTGCTAAACAAGTTTCTCGATCGTTGAATCGCCGCAGATCGGAGATCGTCTTTTGTTTTTCAGTTTGTCTTCAGCTCTTCTTGTTTTTACTTATTTTCATTACTTTTTCTTTCTTTTTTTCTTTGTATACCCTTGCAGAAGGTTGCATAATTATGTGCAGAAATGTGTAACGCCCTCTTGAATATCTCCATAAAGTTTATAGTTATGTTCCCGATCAATTAGGCAATGCTCAATCGATGTAGATATAGTTAAATCCATCTGTTCGTTTCTTTCTTTGCAAACAAGTCTCTTAGTTTTGAGGATGTGCTGCTGAAATTTGGTACAGGTTTTGCCTTTTGCTGCAGGCAGCACATATGTCGGAGTTTTGTGAATCGGTGCACTATATCATATAGCTGTCATAGGAATGATCGGTTGAAATTCAACCCTGTATATAGAAAACTCTGTTGTTTCTTGAGATAACTCTGAAAAACTTACAGAATATACTTTTAGTATTGTCCTAGGCATTCTGTCTAAAATAAGCTCAAATCTGTCGATCATATCATATAACTGCCATAGAAACAATCGGCTGAAAATGAATCTTTAGTATGAAAAACTTTCTGGTTTCTTAAGATATTCCAACCAATTTCACAGATTGTATATCTAGTATTATATTACACATCCTTACTAAATTTGGTTAATATTGAATTACTATATCATATAGCTGCCATAGGAACGATCAGTTGAAATTCAACCTTTCATACAGAAAACTTTGCTGTTTTTTAAGTTATCTTAACGAATTCCACAGATTGTATATTTACTGTTGTCCTACACATCCTTACCAAATTTAGTTAACATCGGATTACTATATCATATAGCTGCCATAGGAACGATCGGTTGAAATTCAAACTTTCATATAGAAAACTTTGCTGTTTCTTAAGATATCTTAACCAATTTTACAGATTGTATATCTAGTGTTATCTAACATATGCTAGCCAAATTTGGTTAATATCGGATTACTCTATCAAATAGCTACCATAGGAACAATCTGTTACAAATGAACCATTAGTGTATAGAAAACTCCGTTGTCTACAAAGAGATCTCAACCAATCTCACAGAGATTACTGAACTATACATCTAACCTTAATTGAATTAATATCGTCTAACTATATCATATAGCTGCCTTAGTAGCGATCCCTCAAAGTTGCACACAGCGCACTGCAAGAGCATCAAATCTTCGGCGTGCTTCAGATAAGTTTTGCTTTTTTTTCTGTTTACCGAACAAGGGGTAGAGGTTGAAGTTGAGCTGGGCTTGGACTTGCAGTTGAAGTTGAAGTTGGAGTTGGAGTTGGAGTGGGGCTTGCACTTGGTCTTGTCCAGATGAAAGACATTGAGAAATTGTTTGCATCGCTTGCAGTTGGGCTCGCTTGCAGCTCCTTTCAGCCAAGTTTTTTCGTTTTTTTATGATTATAAATATTTATATGGCTTGCTTGGGCAAGGTTCGCTGGCAGTTTGCTGTCGCTGGATCTGCTCTGCTGCTGCCTCAATTCAAATCGACAACAACGATGACGACGAAATAAAAATCTTATTTTGAACAGACAAGAGCAGCGAGCAGTGAGCAGAGTGAAGCAGTCGCTAACCCTAAGCGTCTTTCCCACTCATGCTGTCTCTGTCCCTGTCGCTGTCGCTATCTCTGTCGCTGTCTCTGTCGCTGCCTGATCCTATTATGCGTTATTTACGGCCAAATAATTCAAATTAAGCAGCGCATGCGCAACTTGAATACGTGTATCTCTGCTTATATCTCTGGGATATCAACACCAACAATGGAACTAACAATGGACCAGGAAAAGGGGCCGCGTGCCAAAAAATTTTATGAACTTCAATGAGGGGCAGTTCCAGGAACTACTTATAAAGCCTCTAGCTGGCTCTTGCCCCCCCCCCCCTCTCTCTCTCTCTCGCTCTCTCCCACTCTGTGATTGCATTATCAGACGGCGAATTGTGCGATTGTTGATTGCGCTGTTCGAACTTCGCACGCTGCTGACGCTGCGAAAAGTTTACAATTAAATGATTTAAACAATGTTTTGCTCGTTTTACGCTTTTACGATTTTATGGTTTACGGTTTACACCTGTTTGAGTTCAAACTATAAATAGCCATGACGTAAATATATATATATATATATGTATATATATACATCTATATATAACGCCTTAGTTTTGTACGGATCGGGGAGGATTCGCTGTGTGTGTCTAAAATTGTACTCGCTGCCACTTTGTCGATGCCACTGTCTGTCATTTTCAATTTTTCCATTTTTCTATTTTTCCATTCGAGTCTTCGAGTGCGAGTTGTGCTTTTCTCATTGTTTTTCCTCAATTTTTCACGCTTCAGTTTAATGAGCATTTCAGGTAGCCGTCGAGCGGGTCGAACCAATTGCTGGCGCCAGTTTTTCGCTTTTCGCTAAATGTTATTCCAAATATTTGTGCTGTGATGGGCGTTCTTTCATTTCTCCTCGGCCTCCCCCCACCCTCTCTCTCGCTCTCTCTCTCTCTGTCTCTCTCTCTCTCTCTCTTGCAATTGCGGAAAATTTCGCATTTCGTTAATGTTTTGGCGTGAGTTGTGTTTAAATATTGTGAAAAGTTTGCTCGCAATTCGATTCTCAAAATAGTTTGCCATGATAGGGCAACAGTTAATACGAGTGGGCGGGGAAACTGACGAATACTGAATGCCTTTAAGTTGGAGGAGTGGGGGAAAGTGGGGGAGAGGTCGTTATTTGCTTAATTATTATTAATGTTTTGTTTGTAATAACGAATTTAGTTGCTTAGCTGAGTGAGTGATACGACTTCTAGTGCTAAGCTTCTAGCTTCTTAGTTATATATTTAATATTTAATTAGCATATTAACAATTTCTTCTTTACTGTTTGTTTTAGCTTCATTAACTGGGGCAGCAGTAGCAGAAGTAGAGCAATTGTTAGTGTAATACAAATACAATTATTCAATGAGATTTATTACTAATGCTCTATGTATTTGGTTCTTTACATACCCTACAATTTGCTGCTGCACTTCTTTGTCTATTTGGCCAAGAATGCAGGCTTCTAATCTGGCATTCAATATGAACAACATTCAATTTCTAGTTTCAACTAAGTCAGCTTTGACTTGTTGGAAATTATGGGCATAAAATTCTAATTTCTATTAATTTTATTAATATTATTTCTTGGTTTAAGCTTGGCTTGCAGTTAGAATCAGCACTGACAATGCTTGAGTTTGAGTTTTAGTTTGAGCTAAAGTTAACTCTGCTTTTGCTAGACAAACCTTAACTACAAATAAAGTGCAAAGAAACTAATGTTAGCTCCTGAAAATATTCTAAACACTGCTTAAATATCTTATATACTAAACTAGTATACCCTCTAAAATATATAAACTAAATGAAAGGCATTTTGACATACAATTTATACGATCTCTTTAATTTCTTTATTATTTTTTGTAACTACAAATAAATGAGAAATCGTATTAGTTTTTGTTCTGTTTGCTATTCATAAAGAATATATTTAATTGTATGCTTCATACTTCTATGTATGCATTTCGCATAAATCTTTTTTGTTGATATCATTGTGCTTCAATAAAAATCACACACATCGCATTGCATTTTCAATGAGCGCTGCGGATGGAGGCGTTTCCTCAGCCGATAACAAAACTAAACATGTTTAGTAAGTAGAATCAGGCACACACATTCGCTTGTGTGTGTGCGTGTGTGTGTGTGTGTGTTGAGCCGCAGCTGGCAGCCACTGTTGCACTCTGAGTGTGCTTGTTGCTGTTGCTGTTGCTGCTGTTGGTCTAGTGTCCAAGCACGGGCCAGGCGACCATAGGGCAGCCATTTAGCATACATGAGAGTGTCTACAGTGACTCAAAATAAAGTGCTTAAAGTCAGTGATTACTCTTTGTATGTTAAGCATATCTTTTAATTTAAAATCGATTAATTGTTTTAAAGTAGTTTTATTAATTATGAATGTTTTTATTAATAATATTAAAATTAGTAATATCTCTTTTTTTTACTAAAATAATTATTCATTTAAATAAACATATTTAAAATGTTTTCTAATAAAAATGATTTATTAAAATACATAAATAAATTAATTAAAATGCTTTTAAACAAAGAGAAATAAAAAAATATGCTTATTAAAATGTTTATATATTAAAATAATAAAATAATAATCTAATTTTTAAAAAGTTCTCTCCGCTTCTTGCTAACATAATATTAAATTGTGTAAAAGAATAAACTAAAATATGTTTGTTCTAAATATTAATATGCTTATATAAATATTTATGCATATTTTTTACATTTTTAACATAATTTTTTTTATTATATTTATGCTGCATAGAACATTTAAATATTTTATTATTAAAATTAATAACACTGAAGCCTAAAATATTTATATTTCTCTATTAAAAATTTAATTCAATTGATAAAAAATTTATTAAAACTATGCGAGTGGTGCCAATACATTGTTGATTCACTGTGCGAGCGCTGACAGCAGCAGCAACAACAACAACAACAGTGCAGGACAGCATGGGGTTGTCGTTGTTGTCGTTGTCTATCTTGCGGATTGATGGCAGAGCCACAGAGAGGAAGTGCTCTTCCGGTCTTACAAATGAAAATATTTATTTCTCTTTTGTTTTTTTTTTTTATTTTGTATTTTTGTGATGTGTTGTTTTTTATTTTATTTAATTTCATTTTATGAATAGATTGCGTTACGCATACAGAAAAAGGCAAACGGCAAACGCGGCGATGCCAAGTGCTTTTGAATAAGCTTGCGGATGGACAGACGAGCTGGATGAGTGACTAGGGCCTACAGTGTGTGCGTGTGTGTGTGTGTGTGCAACTGTATGTGGTGAGTTGACTCTTTGTGTGTATAGTTTTAGTTACGAGTCCACGTTGCGTATACGTGATGTACTTGTATGTCTGTAAATGCGATTTATTTATTAGCACCCCACGAGTAAGCACAGCACCAAAGGCAGCAGCAGCAGCAGCAACAGCAGCAGCAACAACAACAATAACAAACATAATAGCAACTTTAAAAAGTGCCGCGGTTTATTTGGATAAACATAAATCCAAGCGACACAAACACACAATATCCCACACAAGCGACTCGATTCGAAACCATAGCCGAGTAATTTGATATTCAGTGAGCAACTGCGCAACAACAACAACAACAACAACAACAGCAACAACAACAACAACAGCAGCAGCAACAACATGCGAATTCGAAAATTTCGAAAATATGTCAAAGAAAATAAAGATGCCAAATCAATTAGGAGGAGAAACAATAATCAAAACGACTTCGTTTATCGAAATCGGTTGAGTTTTGCCAAAGATCTGCAGATTCCAAAATTTCGAAAAATTGTCAAGGGGTAGGTATGCAAAAAATGGAAAATTTTCGAAAAAATTTAAATTGCCGAAATAAATAAAATAAAGATGCCAAGTCAATTAAGAGGAGAAACAATAATCAAAACGACTTCGTTTATCGAAATCGGTTGAGTTTTGCCAAAGTTCTGCAGATTCCAAAATTTCGAAAAAATGTCAAGGGGTAGGTATGCAAAAAATTGAAAATTTTCGAAAAAATTTAAATTGTCTAAATAAAGAAATAAATGATGTCAAATCAATTAAGAGGAGAAACAATAATCAAAACGACTTCGTTTATCGAAATCGGTTGAGTTTTGCCAAAGATGTGCGAATTTGAAAATTTCGAAAATTTCAAAAAAATGTCAAGGGGTATGTATGCAAAAAATTGAAAATTTTCGAAAAAATTTAAATAGTCTAAATAAAGAAAATTAATATGCCAAGTCAATTAAGAGGAGAAACAATAATCAAAACGACTTCGTTTATCGAAATCGGTTGAGTTTTACCAAAGTAATGCGAATCCGAAAATTTCAAAAAAATGTCAAGGGGTAAGTATGTAAAAAATTGAAAATTTTCGAAAAAATTTAAAGTGCCTAAATTAACAAAATGAAGATGCCAAATCAATTAAGAGGAGAAACAATAATCAAAACAATTTCATAAGCATGATGAATCTATGTGTGTGGATACACACACACACTTACAAGACATGCACACACACACACACACTGGCACAGCTATGTGTGTGTTCGTCTTAATCACACACAACTAAGCCAACTAATCGGCTCTCGTCGCGTATTAAGGGAGTTCCTGTTTGTGTTTAGATTCCATAATATTTGAATATGAATAGCATGACTATGAATATGAATGCATTCATGTACATATATATATATATAAATACACAATCATTTCCGCTGAGAAAGGAGTAGGGGGTAAGCGTAGGGCTCATTCCTTGCTTTGACATTTACAGTTAGCAAATGTTAATTAAGTTGATATTCATGAAAAATTCGAAGAAAATTCCGTGGCACTGTTGACTCCCAAATTGACCCCAAAACGCAGAGAATGCCACATTCACACACACACACACACACACACCCACACATTAGTGATTCTTAGCTGTGACTCAATGTAATTTTGTGGAGAATTCCTGGACCGATTTGATTAATTAATTAACAAAGCACAACCCTTTTGTGGCACGCTTGATGCGCAGCATGATAAGGGGGAATGGGGCCGGGGGATCTGGTGTCGGCATTGTCACTTTTAAATACCCGTTATGACATTTTTATCTTCCACATATTTGGCGACCTCTCACTCTGAACTTGAATGATGCAAGCAAATATATGAGTCAGTTCTCGACTTGGAACAACAATATTACATTTCTGACAAGCAATGTTGTAAATTTAAGAAATTAATCCAGAAATTTCTGAAAATTAAACTGAATTAAGCTGAACAAATTGTTGTCTTTATTATAACATTTATCTGTAAGCAGATTAACAACATTGAGTTATCATAATTAAATTATTTGCAAATATACATTTATATCGCAGTATCAGAATATTTTTTATAAACAAAATATAGATTTATAAGTTGATTTTTATGTTAAATTTAAAAATATTTATTTGGGATTATATTCAAAAATCCACTTACAGTATATAGTATTGATAATCATTCTTAAAACAATACTATTATTATTATCTTATTTGATGTACATTCTAAACGGTGAGTCTATCAACATTTCTTTCTATGTAGTCGATAGGGTATAAGCAGATCAGTAAGCAACAACAGCAAAAAGAAATGAACTTTTAATGACCTTAAAGGACGCAGCAAAAGTGTTTTGTGTTTTTTTTTCTCTAGAAAAGCAGCAAAAAAAAGCCATAAAGCAGAAGCAGCGGCTGCAGCAGCAGAGGCAGAGACCGCGGCAGAAGAGAGGCAAACAGAAGCAAAGCAAAGCAAAGGCAAAAGAAGCGCATAATAATAAGTGCAACACTCGAAGGAAGTTGTTGCCATACTCAAGCAGCCCCTGCAGCAACAACAACAATAACAACAACAACAACAACAACAACAACAACAGCAACAGCAGCAGCAGCAAGCACAATGACAAAAACCAGAACGGTCAGAGAACAAGCAATTCTTATCCAAATGTGCCGGCAGTGAATGCTGCAGTCGCAGCCGCAGTCGCAGTCACTAGTAAAGACGCAGCCCTAAACCAAACACAGGCCCAGACTGCGGCAGCGACTGCGACGACTACAGCGACAGCGACAGCGACTTGGCTGACGGACAAGCTGAAGCTTGCGAGCAAAGACAACAGAGTGTGTTGAGATTGCGGAGTGGAGAGCAGCATGTGGATCAGGTTGGCGTTGCTTGCTCTCATTGCCTGCGTCGACGTCGATGCCAACGCCAACGTCAACGTCAGCATCAGCATCAGCGACTGCTTCTCCCATTGTCGGCCGTCGACCAGTTTTCGTTTGCTTCGCTGCAGTTGCGACGCACGCACTAAAGCTGATGACGAAGTTTTGCTGTGTTTCGTTTATTTCTCTGCTGCCTTGTTTGTTGTTGTTGTTTGTGTTCGGCTTTTATTTGTATTTTTTATTATTTATCATTATTTTTACTAGCGTCATCGTTCACTCGCTCACACTCATGCACACACACTCACACACACAGACACATACACATACACAGAATGTGGGCTACCGTGCTACGCTCTGCTCACGGTCTCCACACTGCGCGAAATACAGCAGAGCTTTCAGCTTGACGTCGCGTCTGCGCACGCGTTCATTGAATGCAGCAGCATATAATGCTCAACTGAAAACAAACAACGATTCAAGCTGAAATCAAATAAACATATACAAATGCTATGCGAGTATACGACTCGCTCTATACCCTACACTTAGTTTAAAAGCTCTAGAAGTTTAACTATTCAAATTGTTTACTTTCTTTTAAATTATGCATTTTATTTCTGCATATTTTGATATTTTCTTTTCCGTTATTGCAACTGCAGGGTATTTAGCTTTCGTTCAACTGCAGAACTTTTCGTTTCTTGTTTAATCTTTCGTTGTCGTTACAAAATAAACAGAACTTCAACCCGCTTGTCGTGCTTTTGGCAGCTGCCCTTTTGGATACCCTGTAATCTGCATTAGTCGAAGCAAGCACTCCTCAATTGTGCGCTTGTTATGCACGCAGAATTGTTTTCTTTATGTAATAAATAATTTTTAATTGTTTTAGAAAAATTGTAGAAGTGTTTTTATAGAAATAAGTAATAAATATTTAAAATAAGTTAAAGTAAATATTATATTTTATTTGTATAACTTGCAGAACAGTTAAGCTTAATGCTGTTAAATGAATTGCTTGTTACAGAGTATCTTTAAGTCTGGCTATTGTCTGCTAGATGCATCTAAAGCAAATGTATATTTATATAATTTTATTTGTGTTGCATTCTCAAACGAATGATACTACGTTTTTGTGATCAGACTGTGAGTCTCTTGAATGTTTGATATTTTATTAACACCCAACACGCTACAACACACACACACACACACACACAGAGACAAACACACTCGCAGTTCAACACGTGTCACATTTAGGGTATGAGAAAGATGAAGTATAGTTGACATAACTTGGCTGGAAGTTCGGCTGGGAGATAGAGAGAGAGAGAGAGAGGGAGAGAGAGGAGAGAGAGAGAGGGAGAAAGAGAGAGAGAGAGAGAATCGCTAGAGAAGCGAATCGAAGGCACTTAGAGCAATTGTCGAGCCGTTTGGCAAGAAATGAAGCATCAAGTCCAGTCAACTTGAATGCGGCACTGCAGTGCAGAGAGAGAGAGAAAGAAAGAAAGAGTGGGGAAGGGGCAGAGAGAGAGATATGATATTTTTGAACAAGCTTAAAACAAACTGAATCTTTTTGTGGCAATCGCTAACAATTTAAGCAAACATAAAGCAGCAGCCGGCTGTGACAGAGAGAGAGAGAGAGAGAGAGAGAGAGAGAGAGAGAGAGATAGAGCTAGAGAGAAGATCAGAGCAGTTCACTCAAACAGAAACCACATACCAACTACAATTATTTGCTAAAAGATTACTTGACTTAAATACTAGTGTACATACACATACTGCAGATACTGTAAGTCTACAAGTCTCTCTGTGTGTGTGTGTGTGTGTGTGTGCGTGTGTACGTGTGTGTGCTCGTCGCGCACTCGCATGACCTTGTGAAGGATGCAACTAAGAATGTGCGGCAGTGCAGCGAAATGTATCGTCAAGCAAGAGCAACTAACCAAATAAAGTCAAAGTCAGGCAACAACGACAACGACAACAACAACAGCAACAACAACAACAACAATAACAACGACAACAGTCAGTCATAAAAAGCAGCGACCGACTGTGAGTCCAAATTGGAGTTGAACCTCTTAAGAATGGGCGAAACAGCATTGAGAAAGAAAGCCAGAAAGCCAGAGATGGCTTAAAAGCAGCTTGAAGTCAAGATCTCTTCGAGTGCGTTTCCGCTACTCAGCAACATCATTATCACGATCATCATCATCATCATGATCAGCATGATCATGATCATCATCATCAGCATCAGCATCGTCAAGCACACGGCAGCCACATAAACTGCCAACGCCATTTAAGTCATAATTTAAGCCACATTCCAGACGTGATCCTTCACAGATTGCATCGCGTGTTCATTCGTGTTTCCTCCGCTTCACTCCCTCTCTCTCTCTCTCTCTCACTCTCGCTGCTGCTGCTGCTCTGCACTCTGAACGGAAAAACAACTCGTAATCGTACACATTCATAAATTCACATCGTTACTTTGGCCAGATCGAAGCAGCGAGAGAAGAACTGTCAATATGCTGGGAGTTTTCAATTTGAACAACTTGAAATCTTTCTCGTTACACACACACACACACACACACACACATACACAGACACATGCACGTGCATACATGCGTGTGTTGTATGCTTGCTGTAGTAGTCTCTAGTCGTAGGAGTGGGAGTATTCCTGTTGGCCCAAGAACGACGTCGCCGCATATTATTTGGCACATTAACAAGTCTCAAATTTCGCTTGAGTGTCCCGGGTTCTTTGAGTTGGAGTTTGAGTTCCTCTGCTCGTCTCTCAATTTGTTGTTGTTGCTGTCTTTGTGCCATCATTCCCACGCATCTGGGCACGTACGAGATTGAAGCGAGTGTGTGGAGTGCGTAGAGTGGAGTGGGGTGGAGTGGTGTGGAGTGGAGTGGGGTGAAGTGAAGTGGTATAGTGTGGTGTGGTATGGTGTGGTTTGCTAAGGCTAAACCCAAACCAGATCTGTAGGAAACAAATGTCAGGCGTTTATGTTACAAGTGCCAGCCTACGAATCGACCGAAATATCCGTTAAGCGTTCGCTAAGCAGTGCCATCGTTAAGCAGTGTGCGCGCATGCGCTGCGACTGCGACGGCAACAGCGACAGCGACAGCGACGGTGACTGCGACGACGACAGCGACTTCAGCTGCAGTTCTCTTTTGTTGTCGTTCAATGCGACGAGCATGCTAAAGGAGCACATGATTTACTCTCGCATCCTGTCAGCTCTTGAAACGAGCAGCAAGCAAATCTTATCAATCTCTGAGTGCGCATTAAGGGTGGAAAGCTCTTACTCTCCCTCACACACACGCACACGCACACCCGCTCTTTCTCTCTCACTCTGACAGACACACTTTGAAATTAATTAAAGAGCCGTTGCCGCTGCTATAGCGACAGCGTTGCAGACGTCTCTCTCTCTCTCTCTCTTTGCCGTCCCCTCGCTGCGACATATAGGCATATAAAGCTTAATTAAAACAAATTAAAGTGATTGCCATTTAGTTTGAGGTTAATTGCATTAAATGCGAATATAAAAGCAGCACAACCGAAAAGTTCCTTTAATATATGGAACAATTGCAGCTAGCACGTTGCTTTGGGCGAATCAACAGATCCCCCAGTGTCAATCCATAAGTAGGTTGTCTTGGCGGGAGCGTGATCTTAACCCCTTTACGCTGCGAAAACTGCTTGCATTAGTCATAATTACAGAAGCACAACGAAAGCACACTGCTTGCAGGCAATTGCATAGAGAAACAAACAGCAAGCAGGGTTCTCTGTTATTAGCAGATCCTTGCAAAAGCTCTGTGATTATTATACATTTGATAGGCAAATTAGATTAAATATAAACAGAAATGTTGAACAGAACTCAAATTTGTTATCTTTTGCCAGATACAGGGTATTTAAAGCAACTTAATAGCCTTATTTAGAGTCTATAATAAGAATGGCAGCATATTTCCCAAGATTAGCAGTTTCTTCTGTGAATTAATATTTTGTATAAGCAGAGATCAACCTAATAAATATAAGATACACATTCAGCTGTAATTTTGTTGCACAGTGTAATTGCAGTTTGCATGTTCTCCGGCACTTTAGCCCCGTTTCATGGGATCTTTTCACGTTAGAAACTTATGAGCATCTTGTCAGCACATAAATTCTCATTATAGTACGAGCATATGCAGTATGTGGTAGGGGGGAGGAGGAGGAGGAGGAGGAGGTTGGCAAACTGTAGACCAATTGGACGACATGGCCCGATGGCACTGAACTTTTGTGCTTAATTTTTTCGATATATTCTAAGGAAATTGAGCATGCCAATATATCATAGAATTTATAATAGATAAATGCATAAATATTTAGTTATTTATGTCTATGTTGGACATGTGCGAGGGGGGGGAAACTCTGACAATTGTATAACCAATCCAAGGGCTCGCACTGGAGCTGGGCTTTGGAAGCCGGATGAGCATTAATTGCGTTGATTTTGATTGCCGATGTTGACTTTGTTGCTGTCGTAGTTGTCGTAGTTGTCGCAGTTGTTGTTGCTGCTCAGTGTGCAGTTGTCGCGAGTTATCGACGCGTGCTGTTGTTGTTGTTGTTTGCGTTGTTGTTGTTGTTGCTGCTGTTGCAATCGCAGCTCTGGCAAAAGCTGCGGGCTGCAAATGCGTGGCTGGTTCATTGGACTGCACACTGCACACTGTACACTGTGTAGTGCATACACTGCACTGCATACTGCACTGCACACAAGCAAGCAAGCAGTCGACGCAGCGCAGCCGCATGCGCTGCTTGCTGAATAGGTAAAAGTTTTATACTGAAGTCGTCAATGTGATGCTGTTGCTGCGGCTGCTGTTGCTCATGCTGTTGTTGTTATTGTTGTTGTTATTGATGTTGTTGTTGTTACTTGGCTGCGTGACTGTTGCTTCTGCCTGCTGCTGCTGTTGTTGTTGTTGTTATTGTTGCTGCTTTTTTAGACACAATTTCCGGGTCATTGACTTGGACTTGGAGCATTTCTTCATTGAATTGCGTATGTAACTGCAACTGTGTGTGTGTGCGTGAGTGTGTGTGTGTGTGTGTGTGTGTGTGTGGGGATGTGTTTGCCTGTGTTTGTGTGGGGATGTGTGTGCGCAGCAACACGATCAATAAACGAGACAAGCCAACAACAACAACAAGCCACACACAACGACGTTGGGCTAGAAGAAATACGATAAAATAAAGTATGTAAGAATGCCTAAGCTACAGCGACTAGACTCCTAAATACCCTGTAAACATATGCTCAGTAACTGCAGTAGCTGAAGTGTTCTCAAGTGTCAGGCACAACAATTGACAGCAGTCTGAGAATCAAGGATGGAAGTGAGATACGATTACAGGGTAGCTGATCTGCAAGTAGAACTCTCTACTTGTTGAATGCTTTTATTATTATATTTATAGTATATTTCTTAAAGATTTCTACAAATTTGGCTTAAAGAAATAAACTCATTAGCTTTGTTAATTAATAAGAAACTTAATGAATTTATTAATAATGAATTCATGCTGCTGCTTCGAGTGCAACGTGTAACCCGAGCATCCTTTAGTTTGCAGTTAGCTTGAGTGAAGATGGGCGGTAGCTGTTGTGGTCAAAACGAACGGGGCGTGGCAGCGTTGAATGCTGATTGTCGTTGCTGTTGTTGTTGTTGCTGTTGTTGTGTTGTTGCTGCTGTTATTTTTGTTGGAGGACGAATGCCGTGTGTAGTGTAAGGCCAGAAAAAACAGTAAACGAAGCAAAGAAGGCAACCTGAAGAGAATATTATAAGAACAACAACAACAACAACAACAACAACAACAACAACAACAACAACGACGAGTGCAACAACGCTGCAGATAAAGCCATGCAACCGGCAAGGCGACGGCAACGACAGCAGAAAACTCAAAACCCGCTACCCACCTGCGCAGCCCCCGCGCCTTGAAGAGAACCTGATCCCTAATGGCCAGTATCAGGAGAAGACGCAGTCTCTCTCACTGTCTTTACAACTGTGCGTGTGTGTGTGTGTGTGTGCGTGTGTGTGTGCGTGTGTGGAAATCAAGTGTAGCAAAGCAATGTGAAGGTAAAAGAATAAGAGCAGCGGGCTTGAGAAAGAAAGAAAGAAGGAGAAGAACAACAAGAAAGAAAATAAGAAAGAAAAACTAATTTCAAATAGACGACAAACAAATACACTTACACAACCTAACTATAACTAATAGTTGATAGTATTTATAAATATAAACTATTTCTTTATAGTATTAATTATGATCTAGAGTCTCAATTTGAATATAGAATAATAGACAGAAAGATAGAGAAGAAGGCTTATCAACTAAAGACAGTAAACAGAAATATATATAGATAATATATGTAGATAAAAGATTGTGTATAATTTATAAGTAGATAATGTAGATAAAGAGTTTTATTTATTATATGTGTAGATAATATAGATTTGGATTAACATACTATATATTTATATATACTTATATATAAACACAATTCTCTCCTCAATTGTTCTGTTACATAGCTCGCCGTAGAACTGTAATAATCTTGCTTAAAGTAGGGTATATAAATAAACTGAACGCGTCACGGAAAACTCGTTAATGCAGGCGAAGATTTCACTTGGAGGTCGGTCTACCAGTCGCAGTGCCAGTCCCAGTCGCAGTCCCAGTCCAGACCCACCTAAGTCCCAGGCATTTTAATCAGCGTGTCGCATAATTACCGGATGCTGTTGAACGATGCTGTCGGGACGGGGACTGAGACTGGGATCGGGATCGGGTTCGGGATCGGGAATGGGAATCAACGCACATGCCAAGCGTGGAAAGAGAGATAGAGAGGGAGAGGAAGGTAGTGAAAGAGGGTGAGAAAGAGAGAGAGAGAGAGAGAGGGAGAGGAAGAGGGAGATAGGGAGAGGAAGAGGGGGAGCGGGAATGGAAGGAGGAGAGGGAGTGAAACAGAGGCAGAGAGAGACGGAGAGAGAGAGAGACAGAGAAAAAGAGGGATAGAGAGCAAGAGAAAGAGACAGAGAGAGAGAGAGAGAGAGGGGGAGAGAAACAGAGGGAGAGAGAAAGTGGGTAAGAATGAGGGATAGACAGAGAGGGAAAGAAAGAGGAATATAGAGAGAGAGAGGGAGCAATAGAGCGACAGAGAGAGAGAGACAGAGCAACAGAAGAAGAATGATAGCGAAACAAGGAGAGGGGGAAAGAGGTACTGAAGGAAGGAAGGGGGGTAGATAAACTCGTACATATTCAAAATCATAACAAAAAATGATGGATGAATTGTCGCGCTGCTTGACTCCAATAAAAATAACTGTAAATGCAGCTAGCCCCCGATTTGTAGATTTCTAGGGGGAGATCAGCAGCCGTCGCCGTCGCCGTTGCCGTCGCTGTTGCTGCCACCGTTGCTGCAGCAGCCAAATTAAAATTATGTTGCATGCTCACAGAGAAAAAAACCAAAAAAATATTCTAGTTATCTGCGCGAGACGGAGATGGAGGTGGAGACAGAGACGATGACGCGGAGACGAAGCCGGAGATGAAGAGGAAGAGACTGCAGTGAAAGTTGCAGCGACTGTCTGAATTCGAAGTATTGAAAATATTAATAGAACAAACTTGTTTTGACGGAAATGCACTTTACTTTATTTATCATAGTCCGGCAGAGCAGAGCAGAGCAGAGGGTGAGCAGAGGCAGTGTAGAGGGAGTGTAGAGGTTGAGCAGTGGGAGGGGAGAGATGAAGCAGCTGCTGTTGCGTTTGGGATGAATGAAGCAACATGTGGAGAGAGGGTGCAGCATCCTACCATGTCGATGATTCTGATTTGGATGCGGATTCGGATTCTGATTCTGATGATCATGCTGCTAATGCTCGTGTGTGTGTGTGTGTGTGTGTGTCGTATATTTATGCATGCAGATAGATGGCCGGAAAAGATAAAGCAGAGCAGCACTGAGTGCAAATGCGTATCTAGATACCAGAGACTAACGTTGTAGATGAACTAAAAGTATTTGCTTATTGCAATTATACAGATCAGAGATAATGAACTAAATGCATAAAAAAACATAATGAAATTTATAATTAATACTATGCTAATAGTCATTAATTTGTTATTAATATAAACAATTATAATATAAATAATAAATGGTAAATAATAAATATACCAAACTTAATGATATATATTAGAAATTAAATAATAAATTAATTAAAAATAAATTATATATATTAAAAAAATTAATTAATTAAAATTAAATTGTATATAATAAAAAATAAATAATTATTAAATACAAAAATAAATTATATATAATGAGAAATAATATGTAATAAATAATATATAAAAAATAATAAAAAATAAATTATACATAATAAAAAATATATATTTATTAATAAAAATATAAATGGTAAATAATAAGGAATGAAAAATAAATTAAAAATCATAAATAATAAAAAATAAATAATAAATAATACATAATGAAAAATATATAATAAAGAATAAATCATAAATAATTAAAATTAAACATTAAATAATAAGAAATAAATCAATAATAATAAAAAAATTATAATTAATTTATATTTATGCAATATTTACAAACAAATAGCTAAAAAGTAATTTCAACAATGTTGTTGATGCCAAACACATGCACGGAACTATAACACCCAGTTGTGCAGAAGTGCAGAAACTATTATCTATGCATTTGATTTGTGGCAAAGCTGTAATTACAATGTTTGTCAACAGGCAAAGTTTCGGTATAGTGAGTTGTGGCATTGCCAGATGTCGTTGTCAGAACACTTGACATCATCAACAATGCTCATCAGTTGGCCCGAGGCAGCGCTCGACGAATCTTGTCAAGGTTTATTACAATGTAACCACAAAAGCCGTTGGCATCAAGCGGCTGTCATGAAATATTAGAAAAGCCAAACGCAAAAGTGCTTAAAGCGGCAGCAACAACAATAGGAAAGTTGTTCATGTTGCACATGTTGTTGTTGTTGTGGTGGTTGTTGTTGTTGTGGTGGTTGTTGCTGTGGTTGTACGAGCTGTTGCTGTCGAGTATGATGGCCCATAGCCAAAGTTCAAGTAAGGTTGAAACCATTTGTCGGATTAAATACGCGCCGCGGTAATTATGTGCTTCGAGTTGAAGCAACACAACAGCAACCGCAATAGTAGTATGCTCGTTGTAACATAGACAACAACAAGGCAAACAAACCGACAAGATCCGACCTCCCCAATCCCCAATCCCCATCCCCATCCCGGTTTTGGCTCTGGCTTTGGCTTCGACACGCAGCCCGAAAGCCGAAACAAGTTTCCAGCTTGAAAATTGAACAACGACAGCGATAAGGCGAACCGCACAAAGTGTCAAATGAATTTGTCGCACTTGGACGCGGTCTCGGCATCGAAAACGGAATCGGACTTGGACGCGGCACATGGACAACACAGCAATGACAACAATGACAACAACAGACCCCAACACACAACAGAACGCAACAAAAAAAAGTCAAATTCAACTGCCGAAATGACAAACAATCACGTGAGATTCTCTGCCCTCTCTGCCCACTCTCTCACACACACACACACACATGCAGTTGTATTTGTATTTGTGTTTGTATTTGTGCATGTACAGGTGCTTCCGTTGCAGGGCGGATATGCGTATTTGTTGAATTTCGTTTACACCTGTTGCACTCACACGGCAAGAACATCAAAGAGCGTCGCCAGAGAACCTCAACGGGCCACGACGACGCGCAGTGCATACAAAACCACAAGCGACTTCCGCTGCAGCAGGGGCCACAGCGTTTTGGGGCAGGATCAATCGGAGACTACATCTGGGACCTGTTTGCCTCTTTCGATTGTGTGTGAGTGAGTTGGCGTTTTATATTTTGTATGTACGTATATGTATATTACGATAAGATCGAATGACGATCACACGGATCTCTCGCTGCCTTGCTCCCGCTCTCGCTCGCTCCCGCCCTCGCTCACTCGCTCACACTTGATATGCGAATTCATAATGATTTCATTGATCTGTCATTCAGGAGCTTCCAGCAAGTCTGTCTGTTATATGTATAATTATGCAGCTCTTACATATACATATGCATACATACACACACACTCTCATATTCATATTCATAGTATGTGTGTATTTAAACTCTACACACTGATAGCGCTTCCTGGCTCATGTTCATTTCAGCAGCTCGCCTCAAAGGCCGATTAACGAGTACGCTTCACCTTCGGGCAGCGATGACAGCGCAAGCGTCGCTGTCGCTGTCGCAGTCGCAGTCGGCGTTCGCAACGGCGCAGTTGCTGTCGCTGTCGACACTGGCGCACTGAACAGCGGTAATTTTAATGCGGGCGCACACATCAAAATGCAGTTAGACTGCCAATCAAACTAATGTGTACGTGTGTGTGTGTAGAGGAAATGGGGTATGCCGCATTGAAAATACTAAAGACAGGAAATGACCCCTAGCCTATCTACATGCATATGCATGCATATAAGGCGCATATCTAAACTTAAATGTTGTGTGTCAAGATAAATACATACGTTGATATGTGGAAATGTTATGTTATATGTTAATCAAGATGTATATTTACTGATTTTGCCACATGCCACATTTACTGGGAAAGTATTGTGATCAATTCATGCATTTGCAGTAATTTGAAATGATCATCTTGCCCCGCTATTTAATCCATTTACCATTTGTGGCACTTGGCAACTGTCTGCGGCGGTTGCAATACTTGTAGTTTAGCTTTTGTCGCTTTGTTCGTCTTATCAACTTCATTCATTAGAGCTGTCAGTGCAGCGTTTGTGTGTGTGTGTGTGTATTTAGTTATTGAGAGAGCAAGCGAGCCATTACAGACTTGCACTCACTTCGTTAAATATAGCACACTTCAATAAAAAAAAAGAGAGAAAAAAATGCCGTGCCAACGTTTCAGTTCGGTTTCCATTCATCAATATAAGAAAGCGACCCAAACTGTGTCAATCAACAGCAACGACATCAACAACGACAACAACGACAACAACAACAACAACACACAACAGACAACGACAGCGTTGAGGCAAAGACCAGTTTCAAGCGAATTGGCAGGTCTCGCTTATCAGACCCGTTCGCCATCTCAGTTTGTTTGTTGGGTGTGTTGTGTAGTGTGCCGCAAAGTCGCCGCTGATTACATTTATTTTTTTCTGCTTACTTATTTTTTGCATAGGCAAAAGGTGACCCGGCGAACTGTGAGGCTATCAGCGGCGACAAACATGCACGCATACTAACAAGCACACGCACACACACACACACGCATACACATAAACTCTCTTCAGTTGCGCGTTTGAAAATTTGCGTTGGGTTGCTTGGTTTATGATTGAATAATGTGCCCACAACGAGGGTCGTAGTCGCTTGCCAGTCAATTATGCAAAACGGTTACTGCACTTTGCATTAATTAACAACAACGACAACAACAACAACAACTGCAACAGCAGCAACAACAACAACATTTGCATTCGCAAAACTCTGTCACACAATTTGCACGTGTCATGCTTAGGCCTTAAGCTGAGCTTGCAGAGCGAACAGCTGTTTGCCGCTGCTAGAAGAGAGTGAGAGCGAGACGACGAGAGAGCATGAAAGTGCCGTTGCTTTCGTTAGTGTTGTTGCTTTTGCTGTCGCTTTAGCTGTAGCTGTAGTTGCTGTTTTGTTGTTATTGTTGTGGTTGTGGTTGTGCTGCCTCCCTTCCAGTTTGAGTGAAATATTTCGCAGTTAAATTTAAATTGAATGTGTGTGTATTTGTTTTGGTTGTGTCTCTCTGTGTGTGTGTGTGTGCTTGCAACATTTTCAGTAATTTAAAAATAAGTGCGCCGACGACCGGCGGCCCCAAATAGCATCCGCAAAATGCAGCAGCAGCAATGGCAGTGGCAGCGACAGCAGCAGCGCAGCAGCAGAATCAGTCGCTGTTTTCTTGTAGTCGTTGTTGTTGTTGTGGTTGTTGTTGCCACTGGATAGGCCCATCCATGCCATGTGATGCGTGTGCAGCATAAGCTACTGAGCGAGCGAGAGAAAGAGTGAGATAGAGATAGAGATAGGGATAGAGATAGAGTAATGGCCAGGGGTTGGGGCTGGAGCAGCAGGCGGGTCTCCGGTCGGTCCGTGTGCGCGAGATAAACAAACTGCCAGTTCACTATCAATCAAATACCGGAAACAGCTGCTTTAGTTTTATTTTGCCATAGCCATTTGGCACAGCAACACACACGCATACAGCGACACACAGCAGCGCACACACACACACACACACACACACAGCAGCAGCAGCACACACACACATAGGCGTGCACAGCGAGAACTCAGAGGCACAGACAGACAGCAGTGACTTAGGCGACGGCTGCGATGCTGCTGCATCGTTGTCCACGTCATCGTTCATTTCAACGTGGCATATATAGTACATACATACGTACATACATACATACATACATACATATGTGCATTGTAATAATAAGAAAACATTGTGTTCATATGTATTTAGTATTATATGATTTTTTTTATTTTGTAGTTTTTAACGGAACATACATTCTAAAAACATTACATAAAGTTCTTCATCATTTTCCACATCGAACTGCTTGCGTCTCCACACCATCATCTTCATCATCGACTACTCAGTTTATTTAATTATATTAAAATGTACAAATAAAATAAATATTCTTTATGTATAGCTTGTATGTACTTGTATGTATAGTGCCTTAGTTACTAATCGTTTACTTAATATTCCATTTTATATTGTTGCATTTCTCTTGTTGCTTTTTTTTGTTTGTTGTTTGTTTCTTTTTCACTATATTTAAGGAGTTTTTCTTTTAGTTGGTGTGTGTGTGTGTTTATGTTTATTTTTAGTTTTTGTGTTTAATAGTTAGGTTTTAAGCATACGTACATTTTTGTTGTTTTTGTTTTTGTTTTATTATTACTAAGCTATTAGCTTACACATTACATATACATTTATAACATATGGTAAAATGTTTGTTGTTTGTTTGTATCTTTCTTTTTTTTTCAACATTATTTTTGTTTTGTTTTATATTTTTAGAAATTTGTTTCTTCGCCTTTGCTAATCGGGATTGGTTTTTATTTGTATATATATTTATATATATTCTTTAGTTTTGAATTATATCATATTGTTGTTAATTGTTGTATGTGTTTGCTGCATTTAATTAAGATTTTGTTTGGTTTTCTCTGCTTTTCTTTCTTGCTGTTTATTTGGAATTTTTCTTGCATTGCATTTGTTTAGTAATTTGCTGCTGTTATTTACAATCCTTGTTGGGGAATAGAAGGAATTTATTTGTACAATAAAAATACAAAAAAAAAAGTATAAATAAAAACGATAACAATTTGTCATATAAAATACATTGATAAGAAATTAATTTTCATCTTTCGCTTTACTTGTAAATTATTTAATTGTTTTTGTTTTTCGTATTTATTTATAATAAATGTTTGTTATCAGTTTGTCGCTTATTTTCCTGTAGTAAAGTAAACTTTTATTTCATTTTATGGCCAACTGACTTTAGATTCTAAGCACATTTAGACTGATCTGATCTATAGCTGGACTACTTGTAATATTCTCTCAAACCAAATATTACCCATTAAATTCGTACTGTACTTTTTCAGTATATTTCATATATATTGTGCATAATTTTAAATCGTTTTAATTGTAATTTTAGTTTTACTTTTACTTTTACTACAACATCAAAAATGGACTGGTTTGGTATATCTTAAACAGTTTGCCTAGAATTTGTGACTTGTGATAAGTATACGCTGTATATATATATATATATATATGTATATATAAGAGTTTCCCTTTGTTATCGATTTTCATCGTTATCGCACAAATATTTATCTAAAAATTTCCGATAAGCTTCAGTTATTGCTATAAGAAAATCAAGTTTACTTTACGCATTGTAATTAAGGAATAAGAAAATAAAGCAATTGAAATGGAATTATATTTATTTGCATTGAACAGACAAAATTACACAAAAAATAAAAATAAAAATAAAAAGATTTTACAGAGAAAAAAAAAACAGAAAAAGCTTCCTCGATATAATTAATATTTTTAATGTGAATTGTCTTCAAGATCTCGAAACATTTCCAATAAAGTGAAAACATAAGTTAATAATTAATAAATCGTTCGAAAATATGTTTAATGTTTAATGCGTTCTCTTTGCAGTTGTTGTTGTTGCTGTTGTTGTTGTCGCTCGTTTCAGTTTCTCATTCATTAATTAGTTTGTTTAAATTAAGCGAAAATTATTTTTTAAATAACATTTCTAATAATTAATAATTATCTGTTTGCAGTCTTTGGTTATTTATTTTTTCTTTTCTTGTTTTTGTTTTTGTTTTTGTTTCTCTTTTAATTTTTTCTTGTTTTCTCTTCTTTAATCATACATTAAACATTTGTTTATCTTTAAATCATACATTAAATATTTGTATATTTAGGCATATATCTTTAAGTCATACATTTAATATTTGTATATATAGGCGTACACACACATACTCATACATACATATATATACAAGTATATATATATATATAAATTTCTCTTGCACCCCTCCCCCCTGCAGCTATCCCTTACCGAGCGACAAACCGAAGCGAGCGACTTTCGTGCGTAACGCGTTTTTTGGCCTTCAGCAAAAAACGCGCACAAATCGCGCGCAAAACGCGCGCGATATGATGACGCTGCATGCGCTGCGTTCAGTAATCCGGACTGGAGTCGAGCAGCCGCTTCTCTGGCGTCAGATCACCCTTGCGGAGTATGCGACTCGCCGCACTGCAGCCATGATCGAAGCCCTTGCCATTGCTGGGTACACCGCCATTCTGTGCCCCATTCGGACCGCTGCCATTGAGGTTGCCACCAATGCCGCCCAGTGGCACAATGGGCATCATGCTGCTGGTGGAGCCGATGCCATTGCCATTGCCATTGCCAATGCCCGTGTGCTGGCAGCGACAGCCGCGACCGGCGAATCGCGCATAGCACTTCTCGCAGAGCTTGATGCAGCCGCGCATGGGCCAATAGCACCAGAGGCAGGGCAGCACAATGGACAGAGCGCCCAGCCAGCCCCAGCGTTGGGTGCGCTTGTAGGGGCCGCAGGAGCAGGGATTATCGACGCAGGGTGTGCCAGTGCCATCATCGCAGTCCATGTCATTGTCGCGGGCGCAGTGATAGAACAGCGCCTTGGCGCAGCACAGGCACGAGGCATAATCAATGATCGACTCGGCGCTGCACAAGCACGTCTTGTTGCACACCCACGTCTGGGGCAATGGTCGCGGACTCTGGCACTGCTCGCAGCGACAGTGGCCACAGTGTGGACAGACAATCTGATTGACCAGCGACGGATCACCGCCCATGACAATCGGTGCACCCAGCTGTCCGCCGCTGCCGGGCAGAGATTGCTGCTGCTGCTGCAGCAGCTCCTCGAGCGCATGCATGTGCTCCTTGCCGGTAGCGGGTTGTTTTGTTATCGGTTGCGTTATCGGTTGCATGTGGTTCGCTGCCGCTGCCGCAAAGCCAAGGCCAATGCGCGGCGGCGCTGGCGGCGGCGCTGCTGGCGTTGTTGTTGCAAACTTGGAGGCGGGTGCTTTGGTGTGGCCATTTAACTGATGCGGTTGATGTTGTAAATGTAAATGTTGCTGTTGCTGCTGCTGATGTTGCTGTTGTTGTTGTTGTTGCGCGGGAATTGTGTGCAAATGCGAATGTAATAAGCCATCGGTGCCATCGATGCCAATCGCTGACGCTGACGTTGCTGAGCCCGCAGCTGCCGTCGCCGTCGCCGCCAGTCGATTGATGTGATGGCTGGAAACAGCAGCGGCAGCAGCAGCTCCTCCTCCTGCTCCTCCTCCTCCTGCTCCACCTGCTGCTGCCGCTGCGGTTTGGTGATGATGTCGCTGTGGCAGCAACAGCAGATGATGCGTCGTTGTCTGGCCATTGTCCTGCTGGCCAGCGGGATGCTGCGAGCGTGTTGCATGCTGCAGCGGTGTGTCCACATACTCATTGGTGAGCCTTTCGGATTCGGGTCGCGGTTGCGCCAGCGTGACGGGGGAGGCGGGCGGCTGACCCGTTGACAACAGTGACACGGGCTCAGCGCTTTGGAAATGACTAAGGAAGTTGTTGTTGTTGTTGTTGTTATTATTGTTGTGGTTGCTGCTGCTTATGCTGAGCAGCGGCACAAGCGGACGACGTCGTGTGAAACTGGATGTGGAGCCGGTGCTGCTGTTCGCCGTCGCTGTCGATGAGGATGCGTTGCTGCTGTTGCGGCTCAGGCTGCTTGGTCGCTGGGGCAGAAAGGTCAGATGATGTATCTGATAGTCGTCGATGTCGGCCGTAGCGGGTATGATCGATATAATGTTGTTGTTGTTGCTGTGGTTGTTGTGGTTGCTGTGGTTGCTGTGGTTGTTGCTGCTGCTTGTTGTAATACTAGGATGTTGCTGATTGCTGCTGTTGCTGTTGCTGCTGCAATTGTTATTGCTGCTGCTGCTGCTGCTGTTGTTGTCGCTGTCGCTTAACGCTGCTGCTACTACTGCTGCTGCTGCTGCTTGGCTCCGGCGCCCTTGGTCGATGCACGCGCGGTAGCAGCTTTGGGGGCCGGGGTGGCGCCAAGGGATCGCCGCCATTTCTGCGATCCATGTAGTGTTGTAACCAATTCCAAGCAACAGCCTTGCTTTGCTAAGGCCCCTTCCCTCCTGCCTTTGCTCGACTCCGCTCCGCCAGCTGCTGCTGCCTCCACCTTAATAATTGCAATGCCCTCGATAATTGCTGTGCCCGAAATCGGCTCGATTTGCCTTCATCCTAGCACGTTCTTTGCCAATTTTCCTTTCCTTTTGCTTTTACTTTGCCCTTTTTCCTTTTTCCTATTTCCTATTACGCAGTTCCTATTTCCTTTTCACTTTTCACTTGGCCCAGCGCAAGCGGCGTTTGCTTTCTGCAAGTAAAAAGAATGCGAAACGTTAAGAAAATGTTCAAATTTCATTTCAAAGTTTTCATAATTAATTTGTATTTAAATTTAACAATTTATCTGCAACTGCCTCCAAATGGCACGTACGCCGGCTGAGCGAGGGGCAAGCTACGTCTCGGTTGCCCCCCACACCCCCTTTACAATGGTAAGTGCCCTTGCAACATGGCACGCCTCTGTTTGTGTTTCAGTGCCAAGTATTATTATCTTGTTGTTGCTGTTGTTGTTGTTATTATATAGTTTAAATTGAAAACTTTTTCTTCATATGCGAGTAAATTTCATTGTTTGAAATTAATTTCGCGCTCTGCCATAAAAAGCAGCAACAACCACAACAACAACAACAACAACATCATTAACTTGGGTCAGCTCAACGCCCAAGAAGAAGGTCAAAATCTTTGGCGTGACTTTTGTGTAAACAAAATGCAAAGCTGTTTATACCTCGCAATTAAACGCTACTCAACAGCGGGTATATACGCGTCTAAGCTATATCTTATCTATATAAATATTCCTATTTCTCAAGCATTTACTTTAACTTAAGCATATTTATCTGCATTCAAGTTGGAGTGAGTTACGTTACATGTTACAGTACGAGGTATCTTGCTGTCGTGCTTATGCTGTTTTAGCTTTTGTCTTAATTATGCTTTCAACTGTCTCGAATTGGCACTAAACATTTGAAATTCACTTGAATTTGCTGATATAAATCAAGATTATGACTCTAATTGTGAGTTTGCTAAATTTTGACTGGATTATGTTTAGTTTGTAGGGAGGGGAAAGGGGCTTACGACCAACATATTGTATGGCAATTCTGATGAAATTGTTGCTAGACATATTTGCTCTATATATATAAGCTCTATATACTATATAAGCTCTATAAAATGTTAAGTAATTTAAACTAAAATAAAGATAATAAAAATGATGTTTAAAAAAATATCTCAGGCAACTTTATAAAAAAATCTTTCACTTGTTAAATAATTGTTATAATTAAATTATTTATATTATTAATTTTTCTAAACATTCTTTTAATATTCTAAAATATTATAAGACTCTTCCTATAAATTCTCTTTAACTTTTATTAATAATTTGCAAAATAAAATAAAGTAAAGAAAAAAATATCTCAAGCAACTTCATATAAAATCTTTCACTTGTTAAATAATTCTTATTATTAAATTGTATATATTATAATTAAGCTTAAGCATTTCTAAGTATTCAAAAATATAATTAGGCTTCTCCATTAATTCTCGCTAATTGTTATTAATTATTTATAAAAGTATATTCACATAATTCGCCCACTTCGCTGCTTCAACACAACTTGCAACCTCACGCAGCGCCATTGCTGATGTTATGGTAGTGAATATATGTATATAAATATACACATATATAGATAAATTGAGATATGATTGCATATGTTTACACATAATTAAACCCCTGGCACGAGTCACAAATAAGGAAATACAGGAAATTAATAAGCTTCAATGAACGAGGCATCTGTGCGCCTCCCAAATAGTCGAAGATTAGCTGTATCTGCACTTAAGTCTATATAGTGCAAATGCCGATAAAAACTCGCACAGGAATTGTTATTATTATTACTGTTATTAAATAAGAAAATATAAAAAGAAATCACGAAAAGAAAATCAAAAAGAAAAGGCGACTGCAAAATGAGCACAACAACTGATTTCTAAATGAATCTTTATAGATTCACCTTTACATAAGTGTGTATACCTATGGCTGTGTGTGCGAGTGTGTGTGTGTTGGTATAAAAATTAACACAAACGCCCACTTATTGACGTCATGTCCGGTACTCAAAAACAATTTTCGAGAATGACCACAATTGAGAAAAACAAAATCGAAATAAACAGCCAACAGATGAGGAATGGGTTTCAGCACATGGACGCGGGGTGCTGTTAGCCAGGGCGGGAGGGGCGTGGTGTAGGGGCAGCTGTGGTAGATCGCTGCTGATTGCCAATAAGAAGAAAAGCAGCTAACAACGAAACGATGTGTGTGTGCGTGTGTGTGTGTGTATGTGTGTGTGTGTGTGTGTTTAGCCATCGCCTTTTGCCTGCTCTTTGCTGTAAACGTGATTTGGGGATTTTCATTTGATTATTATACTTGAATTGAATTCTGCACAGAATTCCTATAAAATTTAACGAGCATGTTTTTGTCAGAGTATTAACAAATTATTTAGTAATTTATTTATTCATAAAAAAAATACATAAATACATAAATAAACATAGAAATGCCAAGCGCTGAATAGTTAATCAATTAATGTTAGATTTGCAAATTTAAAAGAATTTAAAGATATATTAGCTACGTTAATTGTTTAAATTGAATTATTATATTTTAAATATCTTATTATTATTATTATTATATTTACATTAAATATCAAACTGCTTTAATTATCTATATAAATTATTAAAATTATTAGTTATAGACAATAATATTATTGATACAACATTTTATAGCAAATTTGAAAGTGCGTGCCACGCCCTAAAAAACATAAAAACACTTAAAAAATTTATAAAATAAAATAAAAAACAGGCAGTGCCAAGATTTTCGATTTCATTCTTCAATTAATTGGCACAGTCGAGCAACAAAAACAGAAACAACAACTACAGCAACAACAACAATAGCATCACGTAATTTAAAAAGATTTTTCTTATTTTTAATTGCTTTAGAATTTCAGTGTTATTGTTGTTGTTGCTGTTGCTGCTATTATTGTTGCTGTTGCTTCATTTTGATTTCGGTATTTTTATTTTTACCGCCAAGAAAGCAAACGAAGCTGGCAAACTTTGACCTTGGAGCACAGTGTAGTGAAAAAGTGCTGCCAATTTTTTAAGTACACAGCACATTTTATTTTTAACATTGTTGTTGTTGCTAATGCTACAACTGCTACTGCTGTTGTTGTTGTTGTTGTTGTTTTTTTATTGTTGTTGTTGCTGCTGTTCATTCAAACGGCGCACAAAACGAAATTTAGCATTTGAATTTGAAACGTTTTCATTAATAAGTGATCTTGGCGTTGCAGGCGCCACGAAACAAGTCACAAGTCGCAGTCGCAGTCACAGTCGCAGTCGCTGTCGGCAGCAACAGCATTAGCATTAGCAGCGACGTCGACGTCAGCGCCAGCGTTAGCGTCAGCATCAGCGTCAGCGTCTTAGTGACGTTGGTGTCAACGTTTTGTTGTCTTCATTGAAACGATTCCAACGGATTCGACAGATTTGCCATTGTATTTATATGTTTGTTTGCCTGTTTCTTGATTGTTGTTTTTGTTGTTGTTGTTGTTGTTGTTTCTTAGCAACAAACAAGTGTCTCAATGCAAATAAAATTATTTAAGGCAGACAATAACAATGCAGTGCGCTTTTAAACTTATAAAAATATAAATAAACGCAGGCAAATCAAATGCAAACAGGTTTTATGCGCTGTCAGTCTTGAATTTCTACTTGTTGTTGTGGTTGCTGTGGTTGTTGCTGTTGTTGTTGCTGTTGTTGTTGCTGTTGTTGTTGCTGTTGTTGTTGCTGCTGTTGTTCTTGCTATTGTTGTTAAGCCGGCAACTTCGAGGGCAACAACTGTGTGCTCTGAGCTCTGAGCTCTGTGTTGGGGGAGTGCGGGGAACTGTGACAAGTTAGTTGATGGTGTGTTGCGCAGGCAGGTAGGGAGAGAGGGAGGGGAGTGGCATGCAGTTGAAGAGGGCGCGCCCCGTTGCCATTTATACATTATACATTTATATATTTAATTAATCGCTACTAAAGAAATGTCAGCATGACCCAATTATCATAAAAACAAAACATAAAAAAGAACAGCGCGTTAAACATTAATATTTATATATGCAATAATTAATGGAAGATTAACAGATATGAACATTTTGCTAAGCAAACGTGGAAGCTGCATAAATTGTGGCAATAAACACAAAGCCAATCAAATGAGGAAACACTTGATAATAAATGTTATTAAGTGCTCCACAGAGAGCGACAGCGTTTCATTAAGAGTAAATAAATACAAGGGTAACTAAGTAAATAAATGAAAGAGAATCTTATAAATAATTATATTAAGTTATTAAAAACATGAACTAAATTAAAATAAATAAATCTGTGAATATATAAATAGAAATATTTATCTGAGAAATAATAAAACAAAATAATATAAAGAAATATATAAATAGTTTAGTTAAGCAAATGAATTAATAAATATAAAATATGAATAATTAAAGGAGTTAAATAAGTTCTTTAATTAAATAAATGTTGATAGAAATAATAATAAATATTTAAATGAATAAATAAATAGTTTTATTAAATAGATTAATTAATTAATAAGTAAATATAGAAAATAAATAAACACTTGAATCAAACAAATAAATGTTGTAAGAAAATATTGAATAAATTAACGAATTAATAGTTGAAGACTAATAAATAAATATTTTAATTAAATAAGTAAGTATATATAAATAATCATTAAAATTTAATAAATATATAAATTAATAAAAATAAATAAATTAATCTTAATAAATCATATATTAAATAAATAAATATAAATAGTTGAGAGAAATAAATTAAAACTTTAGTTAAATAAAAAATTATTAAAATTTAATAAATACATAAATTAATAAAAAATAAATATAAATAAAAAAATACAAATAGTTAAGAGAAATAAATTAAAACTTTAGATAAATAAATAATAAATACAAATATATTAAATAGATAAATATAAATAGTTAAGAGAAATAAATAATTACTTGCAATCAACAAAGTTTTAAATGAAATGAATTCCCAAATATATCAAAGTATAATTATATTAATTTAAATGAACTTACAACAAATAGCTAAGTAAATAATTGAGTATAATAAATGTAGAGGCAGCGTCTAGTTAACGCCATTTGCACTTGGCATTTGCCATGCGTTTAATATGTGCAAAATGTGCTGATTAATCAATAAAATGGAACAGTTTCGAGGCAGTCAGCAATGTGACTATAAAAATAATAATTTATATATTATGCACTTAAGTCAGAGTTGGCATATTTGAATATATAAATTGATAAATTTATCAATTATTTAAAAACAAATTTACGGAGGCATACAATGTGGCAAAGTGTGCAAGTAGCAGTTCAATTGAAGCAGAAGACAGCAGAGTCAGTGAGGGGAGAGAGGGAGAGGGCGAGCAGAGTGGGGAGAGTGGGGAGAGGGGAGAACAGAGATTTATGCTGTAGAAAATATGTTGCCTTTAATGCATTTTGGCGCGACGGCTGCTAAAAATATGTGCGGATATGCCTAAAGCGCGCGTGCAACAGATGCAGATGCAGATGCAGATACAAAGATACACAGATACTCAGATACTCAGATACAAAGATACAGAGATACAGCAAGCGACAGCGACAAATGAAAAACCTACACAGGAAACACTAATGACTGCAAGAGACCCGTGGCAGCAAATCGGTAACGGGAAAGAAGTGGCAAAATAAAATGAAATAAAGAAAACTAAAAGAAAACAGCAGAAGGGCCAACAAGCGAGAAGAAGAGAGAGAGAGAGAGAGAGGGAAGAGAGCGCGCAGAGAGAGAGGGAAATCAATCGGCATGTTGCCTGTAGAATGAGGCAAGCCAAAGCAGAGAATCACATTGCCACAGCCGGAGCACAGATCATTAAACTATTTAAATGCCCGACTCGATGGAACGACAGAGCGACAGAACGACAGTGACAGACAGCTCAAGCCAGAGACTGAAGACTGAAAACTGAAAACCAGACACAAGTAGTCTAAAAGGCCATATGTTGTGGATTTGCAGCAAAGGGCAGCTAATAGTTTTCAAAGCAAATGAGCAGCACATGTGGCAAGCACACACACACACACACACACACACACACGCACACACACACGACAAGCAGACACCAGATACAACACAAAGCCAGAGCAACACACGCATGCGCGCATCTGTAGGGTTTGTCTGCCCGTCTCCGTCTCAGTGCTCCCTACTGCCAGTCGTTGAGTCTAGGCGCTTGATAATGATGCTCATAATGATCATTTATATATGTATATATATGTATATATATATATAAGTATATATATATATATATGTATTTTCTTTACTTTTATAGTAATCACTGAAGCTAACTTGGCTGACGAGCGAAGCCGAGAGAACGCACAGCAAAAGATCAAATCACCAACAAATGAGGCTGAGTTGGGCAACAGCAACAACTACAACAACAACAACAAAACTGGTAACTGCTGTTGTTGTTGTTGCCGGAATGAGAAAGAAGCCCATAAACTACAGATGATCGACCTCAAGATTTTCTTGCACTGATTGTTGTCGTCGTCTTTGCTGGGCTCTTACAATTTTCTAGCCAGATGTATCTGTATCTTTAGCTGCTGCTGCGAGTGTGTGTGTGTGTGTGTGTGTGTGTGTGTGTGTGTGTGTGCGTGTGTGCGTGTGTAGCTGCGTCAGCTGCTGCACCAGCAGTAGGTAGCTAGTTTTCAGGTAGAAACGCTCTCAGTTCTTATAATGACTAAAGTGAGTTACAGTTAAGTGGCAGCCAAAAAGGAAGCTGCAACATTTGTTGTTGTTGTTGTTGTTGCTGTTGGAGTGCGTAAGTGCTGTTTCATTGTTGTTGCTGCTGCACACCTTTTCCCAACAACAACAACAGAACAACAACAACACCTTAGAAATCATTACAGCTCACAACAGATGTTTCCACAAATTTTCATTCAAAATGTTGGGCGACTGTAAAAAAGGGGAAAACTCTTGATGGCAGCAAAGGAATCAATGGCGAAACAATCGGGTTTGTCTATGAAACAGACAGTAACTAAGAGAAATATGCGCTGAATGTTTAACAAATTGCATTTAGTGTTGGTTCAGATCAATATAAAGGATGGCAGCTGAAATTACAGGGTATAGTTTATAGGGATAACATGCAAATTACATGCTCAAGTTGATAATAGAACTGTAACTTATGACATACTTATTAGCTTAGGTCTGCAGAGACTTTAGATACTTTTGTATGTTCTTAATAATATTATAGTCAAGTTACTCATGATATGGAAATGATTGGGTTGCATAGATAGACTATAGATACTTCTTTTCTTACTTTGGAAAACTGCAAATAATTCCCTTAATTTTATTTTACACTAAAATTGTTGCTCTTTTAATATTTAATATCTCTGATACTTATGCCACTTATTGACCTAGAAAGACTGCAAAGAAAGCTCTTAAAATTGAAATTATATTTTATGCTAAATTGTTAATACAACTATTCATATATTGTTTAATATTTTAAGTAAATTAAACAGTTAAATTAAATAATTCATGGCAATAAATATCAGCATTTGCTTATTAAATTTGAGACTTGTTCATTCATTAAAAGCTGAAAAGATAATTTTGCTCTGCTTTACAGCGACGTCAACTTGCGTAGTTGTTGTTGCTGTTTATGTTGCTGTAGTTGTTGTTGTAGTTCTTGCTGTTGTTGTTGTTGTTGTTGGATATAGCTATGCGTATTATATTCCATACACGTTAATTCCATATTTATTTAAAAACCTTTTGCTCTGTTTACGCTGCTTCTGCAGGCAAGCAACGCCCACAAATTGCCAAGACCTCCAACACTCCCACTTCATCTCCCCACTCCGCCTAAAAGAAAACACTAATAGAGCCATAAACAAAGAGTGAACGAGATAGAGAGAGAGAGTGAGAGAGTGAGAGTGCGAAAGAGATAGGGCGCGGGAGCATACACATAATTTTCTATATCTAATTTTCGTGTGCTATTCAAAAATTCCGTTCACATCCTTACACGCGCAACGCCCACGCAGCGCTAGGCGACGTCAACGTAAGCGTTAACGTCAACGTCAACGTCAACGTCAACGTCGACGTCGCTGCCAGCATCGACTGCACAGGCGACAGACGTTGGCCTCTGCGCCTACCACAAGCGCAGCGAGAGCAGCATAGACAACAATGTTCATTGGCTTGCCGAAAGAAAAGCAAGCAGAAGGCGACAACATGAAATAAGCGAAATTCATGACATGCTGATGATGACGTCAATGACACACACACACACACACACAGTTACACACGCACACACACACAGACACACGTGCGGCAAAGGAACGCCAGCGCGTCTGTCGTCTGTTGTCTGTCGTTGTTATACCTAAAAAGAGCACATACATTAATTTTGGCCACTTTTATAGCACGCCAATGCTACCAAAATAGCAGCAGCAACAACAACAACAACTGAGACAACAGCAACAACAACAACTGAGGCAACAACAACAACAACAACTGCGACAACGACAATGAGAGCAAAGTCTTCTTTTGGGGCTCAAAGAGCGCAAGACAACCGAAAAAATGAATCAACCTGACCCGCCTTAACTTGCCCTGAAGCATACACAGAGACACGCACACACACACACACACACACACACACACCCACACTGAGCGCTGAGCACAGACACAAACAGCTGAGCAGGCAAAAGTTTATCAAAGCATAGAAACAGGCGCGTGACTTGAGGGCAACACACACACACCCGCACACACACACGCACACACACAGCGCGAGAGTCACAAACACTTGACTGTCTGCGCTTTGCTATTTTTAGCCACACTTTTTGGCCAACACAACAAACGTGGCAGCGCCGCCAACCAACGCAACTTCCTCTCTCTCCTTCTCGCTAACTGTAACTGTGTGTGTGTGCGAGTGTGTGTGTGTGTTTGTGTGTGTGCGTAGCCGTAACTGACAGTTACAAAACGTGGTGAGTGGCGCTTAAAGTGTCTGCCGTGCTATGAATCTCATATGCCAGGACACAGGACACAATAACAGCGTGGGCTCGTCTCAGAGCCAAGTTGCTGTCATGGCGAAGATGGTCAAGGATCTGGCTCTGACAACGAGACATGCATATGTATATAACTATGTGTGTGTGTGTGTGTGTATGCTTGTCACCCACAGGTGGCAAAGATCGCGCCTAGCCTAGACACTGCTGACTGCTGCCTCCAGCCAGACTGCGGCATGTGTGGCATCCACATCAAACGTCGCCATTCAGCTTTTGACAGCTATTTGGGCGTCATCTTCGCACTCACAGTCACAAATACACTCACACACTCACACACACTCGCATTCATATTCATATTCATATTTGTATGCGTCTTAGCATTCATAAAGTTCTCCTTTTGCTCTTTTCATCATCGTTTCATCGTTCCATTGACGACATTCTCTATGGTCAACGCATTTGTTTCTATATATATATATATATATATATATATATATATATTTGTTTAATATATATCAAATATATATATATATTCAATGGCGCTCGATTAATAAGCATTTTGTATGCGCTTCTCGACCCACAACCATTTGGGTGGCCCACAGTTGAGGGAGCTGCGCACGAGCGAGGAGGGGGGAACGCGGCTTACGGGTATTTGCGAGGCATGCGAAAACTAACAAACGGAATGCATAGACAGCGAGGGGATAAGACTGTAGATTATTGAGGGGTGTGCGGGGTACTGAAATTAACAGCTTGAGGAATGAAAATGAATTACATTTTAAAAGGCATTTCATTGAATGGACTGGCGTGTGCTCAGGATAATCAATCAGCTCTCTATTATCTATCTAACTGATAGATCAGAGCTTTATGCTGCTCTATGATTTCTATTAGCGTTGTATATTATAATATATTTAATTTAAATGCAGTGTCTAGAATGTGCTGAGATTAATAAATAAGTTGTCTAGCTATGAAAGAGGTTTAAAGTCTTGTATATTCATTTTTATAAAAACATCAAATAGAAACTGCTTAGCTTGCTACATAAGCTGTCCTTATATAAAAGAAATATATCTTTATATTGTTAAGTAAGTTAAATAAGAGTTGAAAGTAATCGAACGAGTTCATAAGGAATCTAACTGCTTATAAAGCACAGAAACTCAAGCAAGAGTTGCTTAAGTTATGAAGACATTAAGAGATTATTAATATTAAGGCAAAGAAAACACAATAAACTAAAACTCTAAACCAAGCTGAGCCTAGAAATAGCACAGTTTAGTTGCTAAGATTGCATTGAGTAACTAAACAACGATTTTGATACAAGATTCTTAACTAAACAACGATTTTAATAAAAGATTCTTAACTATAGAGCAATAAATACAAACATAATGCAGCCTTAGAAAACCTCAACTCAACTGCTGCAATTTATTGCCAAATTCTTTAAAAAATAACTAAAAATATTATAAAATAAAAGATTATTTGTAAACTGTCTAAACATAAGACTCATTCAAATAGGAAATAAACTTAGGCAACTCTTTAAGCCAACACAAATATATTGTAAACTAAAAGAGTGAAATTATTTATTTATTTGACAGCACAAAGTGAAAACAACTGAAATAATACTTGAACTTATCAGTTTGTTGAATAAAATGATAAGTTGAACTGCAAGCTGACAGGGCACTAACTGTATTTACAATCTACGAGGCAACTAATTGTTAAAGTCAACGGAAAATTGAGCTAAACAACAAACAACAAAATACTTGTACAAAGCAAGTGTGCCAACATTATGAACATCATCATCAACATCAACATCATCATCGTCATGCAATGCAGTGCCCTACAGTTGTTGTTGTTGCTATTGCTGTTCTTGTTGTTGCTCTGGGTTTATTTTTAAAAATTATAATTTTCAAAAATAACAATTTTGCGACGACAAAAATAATTAAAATCACATGTTTGCTTGCGGCATAAAATGTTTTCAGACTTTTGTTGAGTTTTTTTTTTTCTTTTTCTTTTTAATATATATATTTATTATTTTCTTGCTATCTCTCTCTCTCTCGCTCACTCTGTCTGTCTGCCTGTCTGTCTCTTTGCTTTGGTTTTTGTTATTATTTTTCTGATATATTTTGTTGTTTTTTTGTGCCTTTTTCTTGACTTTTCACTCGCCGTTTCGCTTTGCTGGCAGCGCAAAAAGCCGCAGAAATTTCAGCTTTTTCGTCAAAGCAAATTATTTGTCTACTTACATATTGATATAAATACGTATATTTATATATATATATATATCTATATCTATATCTGTGTAAGTGTGTTTATATATAAGCTTAAGAGATCGCCATAAAGATCAAAGTTTACTATACTACAAATGCAAAAGTTCTTTAAAGGAAAACTTAACTGAATACTTCAACAATTAAATGAGTTCATTAATGTCATCAAGTTCCTTAAGTTACTTAAATATTATTAATATATGTTAAATATTCAATATAAAAACTAAGAAAAACATCAAGTTTCCTATAAAAATTATACTTTTAAGATTATTCAAATTTCAAGCATTTAAATTCAATTGCAGAAGCTTGAGTTGAACAGATTCTACTTTAGTTAGCAACTGAGCATAGATTTGCTTTAGTTTTTAGTTAGTTAGAGTTAGTTTTTAGTTACTTACAGTTAGTCTAACATAATGCTCTAAATGATTTGTGTGTACATATTTATCTAGATGTGTATTTGGCGCATTTATTATAGTAATACGTGTATGTAATTTAATTTTGGCTTTGCTTTGCTTTCTGCACTTGCGTATGTTGCTCCGCAGTTGCCACAGTTGCCCCCAATTGCCGCTGCTGTGGGGCAACTGATGTACGTATGTATGTATGTATGTATGTATGTTTGTCTGCTCATTGGCCATGTTTTGTGTATAATCTGCGTCATCAACGCGATTGTAGATTTCAGAGAATGTTTGGCTAATACTTAGAATACCAACTTGTTGTTGTTGTTGTTTGGCTAATCAAAAATAAATATTAAATATATTATTTATTTATTCTGAGCGCGAGCAATGTTCATGAATGAATCTTTGTGGCTTTTCGCACTCAATACACATCTACTATTTTTAACTATGACATAAATAAATATATTTCTCTTCTATGTAGAAAATTCAATTTAAATGCCAAAATGTGATAAAAACTAAAGCAGTTTCAATGCAGCACAAGCAGAGAGTGTGTCTCTGTGTGTGTGTGTGTGTGTGTGAGTTGTTATCAGCAGTGAAAAGAAAACAAAATTATCAAACATATCAGATCGAAATCAAAATTCAATTCCAACAAAAAAATGCAGTCACGAGCCAAAAACGACAAAAATAAAAAAAAAGAAGCAAATAAAATAAAAACGCTCGACAAGTAATCGTAATCGTATGTGGAACGCAGAGGCCATCGATCAAATAAAAAGAAGAAACACACAAAACACACAAGAAACACAACAACAACAAAAAAAACAGTAAAGAAACAACAACAACAACAAAATGTTAACATGCCCACAACGAACTTATCGGTTGAGAAGTTTTTACGCCTCTTCATTTATTTTCGGACTGTCGACTGCTGCGGCCCGTTTCCCCCCTCAGCACCCGTGCCATGCTCCAGACAAAGTGGTGTCGTATGGTGGTGGCACCGCTTGCCACGTTCTTGCCCCACCCTTACCCCAGCAACAACAGCAACCACAGCAACTCCTTCAGTCTTGGCTCCGATATTAGAAGCGTGACAAATAGAAAGTAAAAGCCATTCGTGAGTGTAGCGCTTATCGAGCGAGCGGATGCAACTAAACAAAATCAAATACAGCAATTCATATAAAATAAGTATCGATGACGAAATCGGGCCATAAATAGAACCACTTTTGCCTAGCCCCAACCCAGGTGAGGAGCCCCAAAAACATTGAGCATTGCACGTGATAATTTTGTTGTAAAGCGAAAACTAACTTCGTAAGATTTTAGTGTGTGTGTGTGTGTCTATTGTGTGTGTGTGTCTGTTGTGTGTGTGTGTCTGTTGTGTGTGTGTGTGTCTGTTGTGTGTGTGTGTGTGCTCAGGTATTTGGCTCGGGAAATGACAACAATGAGTGAAAACTGATTAGAAAACTGACACTGGCAAAATTTACTGAATGGAACTTTTGATAATCATTTCAATGCTTATCAGCAACAATAAGCAACAATGAAACGAAACGAAATGAAACGCAATGAAACGAAACGATCTGAAACGAAACGAATGATCGATCCAAGCGCAACCAATCCGATCGAATTAAATTCCCATCTAATGGGGATGTGTTTTCTTATAGAGAGACAATTGTCTTAATATAGTTGGCGATTATCAGTTGGCTCGATCGGGGCGAGACAGACAAACAACAGCTGCAACATCAGTTAAACATTTCAATTCTATAGAATTCTTTATTTTTACTTATGTAATTAAGTGCGCGAATTAAACATAAACATTTATTTATACTCAATGCCCAGGTGAAAGTATTAATTATAGTTCCGCAATAACAACAGCTTTGATTGAGCTTAAGGTTAGTTTCCAATCAAGAAAAGTCCCGAAAGCATTAGAAACTTTAGGAAATGTAAGCAAAGTAAAAATTTAATTATTATTCTTAATATTTCCTTAAAGGAAATAGCTTAAATTTATATTGTTAAGTTATATCTATGTCTTTTTGAATGGAAATCCAGCAAACATTTCAAAATTCCGCATCAAATGTTCAAGTTAAAGTCAAAGTTGTGTTTTCATTGCACAATGCTCAACTTGTAGTAAATACTCATATATATACTTTGATATATGATGTATATATAATGCTAAACAGGCCTGTATGTATGTGTGCAAGTACACGTATGTGTATACTAATTAAATAAGCTTTGCAAGTGTCACGACACTGCGACAAATCGCTAAGAATGAATGTCTCTATTCACACTCGCATTCGTAATCACATATGGATTACTATGCATTTCCTGATAGATCGAGTTGTGGACTGAAGGTTGCCACCCGCTTGTGGCAAGTATTTAACTCTACATCGTAGTTTCTCTTTACTCAATAACTTTAAACTTGCAACTTGAGTGCGCTGGCAGCAACTTACATTGATTTTCAAAAGCAATCCGTTTAGAATATCCAATCCCATAAATTGTAATTCGTTTCGATGCGAGATGCAGTTATAATCCGTTTTGCGATCGAAATTCGTTAATTAATGTACATATACATACATTTATATATACATATATATACATATATATATATATATATATATCCAATTAATGCCTGTACTCGTCTCGTTGTTTACTCGTATAATCCAAAGTTTTGCGATTTGTTTTCTTTTCTTGAGGCTGGATTTGGCTTTTTAATTCTGCTCGCGATCGCGACACACAATACATGTGTGTATATATATATGTGTGTGTGTGTATATATATACAAATAGAGACGGCCGTAGATTTGCTTTTTATTATTATTATTTTTTTTTAATATATATATATTCTCCTTTTTTTGTGTTATTTATTTAGCATTTATGTACATATTAAAAAATATTTTTTATTCGCTTTGCTGGTTTTTTTCGCATTTCATTCACAAAAGTAAATTTAATTAACACAAAACACGACGTTGACAGCGACGCTGGCAGAGCAGGCGACTGTTACAGGTTTGCGTGCCAAAAATATAATAATAATAATAATGAACGTTTGCGGCAGCGGCGGCGACGACGACGGCTACGGCGACAACGGCGATGGTGACGGTGACGGCGACGGCAAACGACAGCGTCGTTTACGTTGACGGTGACAGCGACAGCGGCTCACACACACACGCACACATGGGCATCAACGAAGGCACACGGACGCACACGGACACACACACACTGAGGCGAGGGCCACGTCGACGGCTGTAGATGTGAGTGTCGCTTTGTACCTGTGTCTGTGCGCTACGACAACACACTACAGTAAAAAAATATTTTTATGCAATTTTATATAGACAAATTTCGTGTGTCGTTGTTGTTGCTGCTGTTGCTGTTGTATTATTTTTTTGCTTAACACGTTTTGTATTTGAATTGAATTTTTTTTCTGTGTTTTTTGTTTTCGCTAGATATTTTTGCCGTGCTCGTTGTTATGTTGTTATTGCTGTTGCTGCTGTTGTTGTTGTTGTGGTTGCTGTTGTTATTGTTGTTGGTGTTTGCTGTTGGTGTTGCTGTTGTTGCTTTTGTTGGACTTTTAAATAGACGTCGATTTTCTTTGCGCAATTTACATTTTTAGGCACATGATTTCCATTGGAAGCAATTTGTAATTCCAAAATAGATTTTCAATTGCAATTGCAATTGATTTATTTAAACAAACAAACTCACTGTAATTTTTAGCACAATTATATGTTGAATTTTTAATTGATTTTGAACTTAATTATTGCTCTTGTTACTTGATTCGTCGTTCGTTTTGTGCGATTGAAAATTGCTGTTAAGAATTGTTTCAAACTGAAATGTTTCAATATATGCCAGGCTAAAAAAAATTTTACTCTTCGCGGCAGCCGCTCTGCTCAGCACCGTTCACGTTGCACTGTGTACACGCTCAAAGTTTTTGAAGCGAAATGAATGCCGAGTTCGACGCGACGTACTGGCAACCGTTTGCTTTTTTTCGCCGGCGAATTCAATTCATTCTGAAATTGTGTGCGCGGCGAAAAGAGCACGCTGTGTGCTTCGCTGTGTGAGTGCGGCGATAGCCCAGTTGGACATAAAGGCATGCCAAAAGCAGTGCCAGCTCACTATAGCGAAGGCAGTGAATAGATATAAAACGATTTTCGTTGAAGTTTGAACGTTTTAATTATATTTGCGTACTATTTTCTGCATTGTCAATCAAACTATTACTTTCTTAAGCAGAATATTGAGTGTATTATCTTATTTTTACAACAAATACATTCGTTTGAAAACACGTTTCACTAAATCCGACTGGGTTTGACTATGTATACTTACATATTTGTCTGCTTGTGTTTGTATATATACACGTTATCATGTGTGTGTGTGTGCCTACATACATATATGGTTGATCATTTACGAGAGAGAGAACAGCGAAGTCTCTCTTTGACTCAATGAATTCGCTTGACTCGCTGCTTGAGTGAATATAAAACAATTTTGAACTACACAGCATTGTGAGGCGACAACACATGGTCGGCCTTTCTTAGTTCCCCTCCCGGCTCGCAACGCCCTTGTCCAACATGCAGCGACTATACACAGGCCTCAAAAGCGCACGAAGCCTATGCTATGAGCGACAACAGCGACGACGACGACGACGACAGCGACGGTGACGGCGACGGCGACGACGAATTTTCGTACTAAAAACCAACCGGACGTTGCCGCCACCGCCACCGCCGTTGCCCGTAGCCCCCCGCTGCCCATTGCCCCCGATACACGATGCCCGTCAGCAGCAAGCGACGCCAACATAAGCTTTGGGGGCTGTGAAGCTTTGTAGCTGTGTGCGTGAATGTGTGTGTATGACTGTCTGTGTGTGTGTCAGTGTGTGTGTATGTGTCTGTGAGTGTTGGGGGCTTCGCTGCGTTGTTGTTGCTGTTGGTGTGTAAAAAACGGAAATTGAAAATATGCCAACTTGTAGGCGCGCTCGCTCGCCGCGGCCATGTTGCCGTTGCCGTTGCTGTCGTTGTTTTTATTGTTGTTGCTGTCGTTGCTGCCGCTGTTGATGACGGAACGGAACAGCACGGCACGGCAAAGGGACGACTTGGCACGTAACGGGAACTGTGCTGGGGGGGCACTTGCGACAAAATTCATGTCAGTTTTTTTCATTCATTTAAATTTAAAAGCAAACAGCCACCCCCTGCAGGGTGCCCCCACAGTCGCATCAACAGCGCTGCCTACGCTGAGAATCCAACACATTTAGTGAGCGAGTGTGTGTGTGTGTGACTGTGTGTGTATGTAATTCCCAATACCAAATGCATTTCAAATTCCAATTCAATATCGAAATCCAATCACTGAAATTTCCTGCCCGATTTTGTCGATCTTTTTCAATGAATCTTTGCTCAGTTGCATATTTTCACCAACAAATTTTTAGCGTTGGGCCATAAAATATCAGCCTCAATGAGCGTTGTTGTTGCTGTTGTTGTTGTTGCTCTCCGCTGTCTGCCAATATGAATGAAAAATACGCACACAACGAGGCGAAAGTAGCTACAAAACCACGGCGATGTTGTTCTCGTTGTTGCTGTTGTTGTAGTTGTCGCTGCCTATGCATGGATAGCTGCAGCTGCCAAGTGTGTGTATATGTGTGCGTGTGTGTGTGTGAGCGTGGTTGTCAGTCTGTCAATGTGTGTGTGTGCGAGTAAGTATCTGTATCTGAATGTTGCATGAGGTAAGCATAAGTTGTTGTTGTTGTCGTGCCACTGTGGTGTGAGTAGAAAAGTTAACAACCGGCGAGAGTCTAGACACAAATCATTTACTTGTATAAACCAATTAAAAAGTGCAGCAAAATTTATGAATTTAAAGAAATTATTAATTTAAATATTAAAAATACATAATTAATTACTTTTACATGTATAAGTTTAAATATCAATATCTGTACTCCAGTAAATATTTCTAAACTAAAAGATTCTTTAAACTTTACTCAAATTATTAATGAAGAATCATTCATTATGTTTTCTTTCTAAATAATTATTATAATATAAATAATTATTAGTATATAATCATTAAAAAGAACAACTAATCTATAATCAGCTGTATCATTGATCTACTTAATCAACAGCATTTAACATTTCAGCAACAGCAGCCTCTCCAGTGTGAATGATATTGAAAGGCAAACACATCAACGACTGGTTCAACGTTGTCTGGCTGGTCTCTGGTTGGGCTGCTGTTAATGCTGTTGTTGTTGCTGTTGCTGTTGTTGATGTTGATGTTCAGCAGAGTTGCCGAGTGCTCTGCGCAGTCAGTATGTAAAAGAAAAATACACGACTCTGCGGCGCGTTGGCAACTGTGCGCAACGACTTCAAACTAAAATCTCAAAACCAGTAGCACTTTTCTTGGCATCGACATAAAAAAAAGTGCGCGGCAGCAGCAGCGGCAACAACAACAGCAGCGGCGATGGCAACAACGACTTCGTCGACGTGCGTTAAAAGACACAGCAAAAACAACAACACAACGACAAAAAGTTAAAGCGAGCGTGAAGTGTTGTTTGTTGTCTAATAAGCCAAGCCTCAAAAAAAAAAAAAATAAAAATATATATATACATACATATATAAAAATACGGAGGAGATAGCAGAGAGGCAAATCGGATCGACTGGAGATAACAAACCTACATACATACATACTTGTGACATAGACTATTGGGTGTCTTGCCACAGATTAGCATGAACTTTCCAGGGTAGAAGGAAGTGTAGCGAAATCATTGCATACATACTATATACAAATACGAGTAGTTTTAGTTATGGCATATTAAACATACATAAGTTTAAATGTACATACATATGTATGTAACTATCGCACATACAGTGAATACATATATATATATATATACACACACGCACAACATCAGCAGTCGACACTCGAAACTTCCTCTCCAATGCCACAAGACTCAACTCGTTTGAGCGAGCGCAAAATCACAGCGCAGCGAAAGCGAATTCGTGAGAGCGGAGCGTCGAGTGTACAGAGTCGAGCGAATTGTCTGAGTCAAAGAGAGGCGTGCGGCGAATTGCAAGCGACTCGCTCACTCACTTGCCAGAGTCGTTTTTATGAATGAAACCGATTATAATGAATGGAGGCCTGCGCTGCCAGCGACGCTGCCCCTCTGTCGACGCCGCTGCCACTGTCGTGTGGGCTGGCAAAGACAAAAATGTATTTTTTTTTTGCTTTTGTATTATTTCAAATTTCTTGTTGTTGTTGCGGTTGTTGTTTTCTTTAGCTATTTTATTTTATGTATTTATATTTATTGTTTTCTTATTGTTTCTTTTACATTTATTTTTTATTGTTTGTGTAAATTGTTCACGCTTATTTTTGCAATTTTTTTCTTCTTAAATTTAACCAGTTTATTTGTGAATAATGGTAAATTTACAACAGACTTGCAGTCGCCCCACATCACATGGCCAGCAACAACAAGAGCTACATCTGTACTTACTACGTCAATGATTAACACTTAATTTTGTGAAAATTCTTTTCTGTATACACACACGCACACACACCATGACACACACATGGACACACGATAATTTTGGGCATAATGAAACTGCGACAGTTTTTGGTAAATAAGTTGCCCACATCTTCTGATGAATGTGGGCGGAGCGGATGGCAGACTGACAGCAGGCTGACAATCTGGTATCTGGTATTTGGAATATGGTATTTGGTCTTTGGTCTTTGGTATCTAGTATCTGTTAGTTGCGACACTTCTACATATGTATTTGTATGTAAATCCACGCTCACTCAACTCACTCGTCGCGTCGGCTCATTTAAAGTTTCGTTCTTTACCCACTCAAAACTCTGGACAACAAGTTCTCTTTGATTTGTATTCTTTATTCTTTTATGGGTTTTTACCATTCGACAGCCAAAAATGGTTAAAAATTGTTAATTTGATGAATTGGGTCAGCTGATAAAATGCAAATTGTCGAGCACGCGAACTTTTACTGTCAAACATTTGCGATTCTTACTTGGCTTCACTATTTCTGTCGTTTTCGCTTTTCTACAGCTATAAATTAAGTATGTTTTAACAATATAAGTATTTCTCTGTATAAATATATATTTCTCTGTATTATTTTAAGACAATTTATAAATAAAAACACTCTAAAAATCAACTTTATGCCTTCTAGACTCTCGTACTTAACACCTTTGTTATCAAAACGATAAAACTTAATTTTTGTTCGACTGATAATTCAAGATTTAATATCACAGAAAATAGCAAATCAAATTGTACAACAGATCTTATCTCAATGAGATTCAACGATTTGTTATGGCCAATAAATTTGTGCATATTTTGTTATGTTTATGCTCTTAAGTGCTTAAAAAATAAACCATAAAACCTACAACTTTATGCGGTTCGCGATAGAGCGAGAGAGAGAGACAGAGAGAGGGAGCGAGTGAGACCTATAATAAATGCATATTTAAATTACAGACAAATTTGGACTCGTCGTAGGTTTAAAATCTTTGCCAAGTCAGCCAAAAATTGTTAAATGTGAAGCACGGGCTTTGGACTCGCCTTCGATGTGGGCTTTGTCTGATTTGCATAAGCGTGTGCGTGTGCCTCTGTGTGTGTGTGTGTGTGTAACATACACACACTCGCATTCATATTTATACATATGTAATAAACTTGGAAAGTGCCCGAAACCGTCGGCGTTGGTGGCTCACAAGAAAATCGCTTTGATTTTTCCATATTTTAGCTGAACAATTTGTTGTATCAATGACAGAAATGAAATCGTTGTCAACCCACAATTAAACATTTTTAGATTATTTATTATTATTATTATGCTTTTGTTAATGAGTTTTTCAAATAAACATAACCAAAATATGCAAAAATGTATGTAATAACAATAAATAAATAATACATAAATTACAAATAAATGTTGATGAATTAACTACTAAACAAAGTAAAAAAGTGTAACCTAAATATATATAAATTAAAATAAAGGTTATGGAAATATAAAAATATATATAATAACAATAAATAAACAATACATAAATAACAAATAATTGTAAAAAAATTAACTACTAAATAAAATTAAAAAAGCGTAACTAAAATATATATAAATTAAAATAAAAATAGTGGAAATATACAAAAATGTATATTATAATAACAAATAATTAATACATAATATATTAATAAATAAAATCCACAAATATAACTAAAATAGTATACATAAAATATATTATACTTTTTAGATTAAACAGAAATTTAATATTTATTTATATTATGTCAGAATATTGTTATAATATTGCTGTTATAAATTTAATACTGCAACAATATAAATTATTCTGCATTATATTAAATGACAAACTGAATTGTTTTTATTATTCTTTGGTGTCAAATTTACACTGACAATCAATATTAATATTATTAAAAATTTTCGTATTATAATAGTGAATTATATTAAATTGCAAAATCAATTGTTTCTGCTATTCTTTAATGTCAAATTTTGCTGTATTTACGCTGACAAATTACAGAATAAAAACTCTGGAACATCAATAATAATATTATTAAAAATTATACTACATTTAAATGAATCCTTTAGCTTAATTCCCGGAAATATTCATCTTCTTCTCTCGAAGCTTTTTAAACAATTTCACAGTTCTCAAGACCCGCTGCAGTTTTGCAGCAATATTTATATATTAAATTTACTAAGTTGGCTCATTCAAAAGTTAACAATTTGACTAACAATCAATATGGGAATTAAGCAATAAGAAGAGACTGTCTCAAGTAATACTCTTATACTTAATCAACTCACTTTTATTTAGCTATCAATTGGTAATGAGTATCTTAAGTTTCTTCTTAACGTTCTTCTCTAAATAAACTTAAGAAATTGAAGTTAAAGAAGCAAATTCCAAACTGGAGACTAAATTTGCTTTATGGAGAAGTTATTTCTCTACTGTAAGCTGATAACTGATCGTTATCAAACGCGCATTTCCATCAGTTACATAAATTGTTTATCTATGTGTAATTATAAGCTGCTGATACTGAAGACATGAATTTTTACCTGATATGGTCAAGAGCTTGATGTTTGCATAGGAATGAGAAACCCAATCGAACTGAAGTTACAGGGAAGCGATGATGCGGGTGTTGCCAACAGTTGGCCAGGCATTCATTCAGGCTTATTCACAAGGCTTATGCGCTTTAAATGGCGCTCAGCAGGCAGCGGTAGCTGGCCAAAAATGAAGACAGTTGACACACCCGCGGAATGCCAAGGATTGTTGCATGCCTCATGCCAAATTGTGAATATGCCGCAGACGATGCGAACGATCGCAGTTGGAGACGTGGATATGTGGAGACGGAGCTGGAGCTGGAGTCTGGAATGCGATGCCACAGTAGCCACATCCGCTGTCAACTTGGGAAATTAACGCAGTTATTCACATACCTCTCTCTCTCTCTTCACTCTCTCTATCACTGCCTCTCGTCTTACTCACTCAGCTAAGAACTGAATTTGATGTGAGCTTATGGCAACGCCCTGGCCAAAAGGTCCAAGCAAAAAGCAAAACTGTGTCTGCCTGATCTTGATTTCGAGTCATTATGATAGCAATTTCCAAAACTAACTCCCTGCCTACCTAAGTCTGACTTCAACCCCCTCTTCCTCTCCCTCTGGCTCCCCTTTCATCAGTGCGCTCTGGTGCAGACTCAAGCGATCTTCGCTGCCCCAAAAAAAAAAAAAATTCAGCTGGCAAATGGAACCAATTCAATTATGTTTCTGCTTTTTTGCCCTCATCTCTTTGCGGTATTCAGAGATTCGTTCAGCTGTTGGAATTTGTCGACTACTGTTTTGAATTTTTTCGCAATTGCCAGTTGATTATGATCTGGCATAAGTCGAGTTCTCAATTAAGCGACCTTAACTAATGCCTCCTCAGCTGTTGCTTCTCAGAAACAGCAAGCAGAGATCGGAGTCGAAGCCAAAGTTATGAGTGAAGATGCAAATCGATTAGCTGTGAAAGACGCTCAACAAATTGACTAGAAACTTAAGCAGTCTAATGTATCTTAAGTTTAAACTATAGCAGAAGCTGAGGAAATATTTAATAATGCTTTAATTATTTATATTAAGTTTCAACTATGTGAAGAAACTGACTGACTAACTGAGAAAGTATTTTACGCATGTTCAGTATGCAGTATACCCTAAATTGAAGTCAGCTGCAAATAACTGTTAATTATATATTAACTAGTTAATTATAAATGTAAAATATCACAAAAATAGTAGACTAATTAAAACTAAAACTAGGCTGTTAAAAATTGTGATAAGTAAGCAGTTTGCAAAATAAATCATTTTCGACTTCTCTTTGCGAAAGAGAATAAAGTTAATATTAAATAAAAATATACATTAATATAATAATAAAAAATAAATTATAATTTATGTATTAACTTAAACTAGTAGTTAAAAATATAAAAATACAATTAATATAAAAGTATATTATTTATATTATTTATCAAACATAAAAGTAATAAATGCTTTTACTCAAGAAACGTGTTTATTTAACGTGTTTGAATAAAGAACAATTATATTTAATTATATAAACTATATAGAAAGCGGCTTGCTGTATATTAGTTTATTAATCTATTTAGTTATAATTTAGTTAATTTTTCATTTAAAACATTTAAAAACTAAATCTCTTAAGAAGTAATTAAACGGGAATGGTTGAAAAATAGTTTTGAAAATTTTGAATAACGAATCAAGAAAGAAAATGAAGAAACTATATAATAGTTAAAATAATCGCTTAACTAAACTATAATTAAGCGACTCACTGGAGAGTGTTTAAAGGAAAATAACTTTAGTAATTAATAGAACATAAATTAGAAATTATGGTTAAGAAATAGAATTGCATTGCGAATATAAAGAGAAAAGAGTTGAATACAAAAATAGACAAATGAACAGAGAATATTTAGAGAGACAATATCTTAGAAATATCAGCTGAAAGTGAAACAAGATCGGCAACAAACAACGCTATAAACACTCCTAAAAAGGAAACTGAATCAAAAGGATTCAAACGAATCCAATTGCGAAACGTTATTAAGTAATATTAGTAAAATCATTGCCAACGTTGAAGGTGACACAACAACAAGCATAAGTCGCGGCACATAAGATGTTCTGGGGATTATCGAGAAGTACGCCAAAGGACATTCGAAGGAAGACGTGCATGCATTAAGGATAATACGAGTACTCACCAATTAAGGGATGCTGCTTGACTCCTTGACTGTTTGACTCTTTGACTGCTGTAACTTTGAGTGTTTTATTCACTTTACTATGTGAATGTTTCCTTTGCTCGTTTATAACAAATTGATGTCTCAAAATGTTCACTTAATCTGCTTATAAGCCGTCAAACGAGTGCGTACTGTACTCGCAGTTAATTAGCCGCTTAAGTAATTAGTTAGTTAATGCTGTGCAGACACTTGATAATTAGTTTATTATATTGTTTAGTGTAGTTAAGCAACTATTGCACTAAGTTTTACTTGAATTGTTTGTTGCCGCTCAGAGATTACGTATACGCAATGTGCGACAATGTTAATGACAATATTCGATTAATTACTAATTTGTTATTGCGTTGAATTGTTTTTGCTGCTGAAATGGATATGCAGAGACACAGACACTGTACACTGTACACTGTAGATTGTATTACTGTACTGCTGTGTGGAGTGTATCCTGACTGGAGAATCGCTGGGATTGCTGAATCACTGAGATTGTACGTTGAATGCAGTCTGACACTCGTCCAGAGACTGACACGATGCTGCATCGCCATTTGCATCGAGAATTGGCCACAAATAATTCTGGGCTGCAGTTGCCATCGGCTGGCAACCGAGTCGCTGCTCGGCAGAGCAGCCGACGGACGACAGGCGACAGGCGACGACAACTCGACAGTCGAGAGGATGCGACGACGACTCCACGATTGCACGACTGCCATACGAAGTGGCACGAAGTCAGTACGGATTGGGTTGGACGCACTGCGTGGGATTCGCATAAAGGTCTCATGTTGATGTGGCAACTGCAACTGCAACTGCAACGACAGCTTCGCTTGCTTCTCAACTTGCTGGCCAACTTTTTGGCACACTTGCCAAGCAAATTGACAGCAAGCAAACCTTTTCCATTTCCGAATCCTTAATTGGGTTTGCCAAAGAGCAGCTCAGGCTCCCGCTTGTGATCCTGAGCAAGCAGCTCCTGGTTCACCCTAACCCCAAAGCGGAGCACTGTCTGTTCGTCTGCCCGTCAGTTTGTCTGTCCGTCTACCCGTCTACCCGCCTGCCCGTGCGCCCCTCCTCTCTGCTGCTGCCGCTGCCGCTGCAGCCAATGAGTGTGCTGCATTCAAGGTCATCCGCATTTGACGGCCATTTTGAAAATATTTTGCCGTTCAATGGCCGCCCGTTGCAAGCTGCACTTCCTGCCCAATGAGCTGGCCCTGAGACCGGAGCGCCCGCCCGCTGCGTTGGCGTCGTTGCCTTGGCAACGTCCTTCGATAGGCGTAACCTCGACATTGGCACTGAATTCAGCTCCGCTTGGGGGTTGCTTCCGCAGCAGCAGCAGCAGCAACAGCAGCAGCAGCGACTGCACTACGTTCAAGGTCAGTCAGAGCCAACAAATACACGCATACATATACATATATACACATACATAAATATACATATATGTATATATGTATATACATCCCAGCTGATATTCAGAGTTACCGCCAACACTCAATTTTATATCGAATTTGTCTTCGTTTATTCATTTAATCGAATTGGCGCGTTGCTCGAAACACTCGCATTTTTCCCCCTTTTGCTGGCCATAAATTAATCAGCGAAACATATAGATCTACTATATACATGTATATATATATATATATATATATATGTATGTATTATATATATATATATATATATATATATATATGTATATAAATATTCAACGACATCCGGTCAAGTGGCAGACCAAACTCGGCAACGACAATCGTGCCAATTTGCTTTTAACAACAAATCAACAGAACAACAAAGATTCTCATTCAAATACAATCATAAGGCATCTAGACTATAGTATATATTGTAGCTGCAACGTTATCTCATAACTGAACAATGCCTTTGCTGATAAGGACACAATAAAATCGAATATCAAATATCAAATATCGTTATTGACTTGATTTGTTATTGATATTTATTTAGAAACTTCACATTTCATTGATTTCCTGTTGTCACTAGTTAATTGATTGATTCTTTTGAATATAAATTATATATTATATTATATTATTTTTAAATATATTAATTTAATTAATCAACTGCTTTTTGAGCTTATGAAATACATCAAAATTTGCCAATAAATTATTGTTATTAATTTGACAAAATATACTTTACTTCTGCTTTGCTTTTACTTAAGTTTATTTCAACTCTCAACAATCAATTCCTAATATTGCTAATTGAGTTTAAACAACACTTCAAATTGAGGCCTCAATCGTTTAGTTTATTGGTAATAAATGGTTTTTAAATTGCCTTAAATTTTAACGTATAAAGTTAACAGATCCATAGTCTTAGCATATTTTAAACTCTCATAAGTTTGTCAAGACTGAATCGATTTCCAAGCGGTATACCAATTTGATCATAGTTTAGTCTCTTAATTTACTTTGCATCTAAAATTTTCATCATTTGCTGAATTTACATCTTCTTACACTTATTCAAAAACTTCAAATTCTAATAGCTTCGTCAATATTCAACCGATCTCGGTGCGAAATATGAACTGAATCAGGGCTTGAGCTCTAAATTCTGTTCAATTAAATTTAAAATTTAAAAATCTCATAATTCTGTCAGAACTTAAGTGATTTCCATGCGGAATATTAATTAAATCATATTTTGCTTACTTAATTCAGTTTGCAGCTAAATTTGCTATAACTTGCTGCACTTACATTTTCTAACACTTTGGCCAAAAACTTCAAACTCTCATAGCTCAGTCAAAACTTAAGACTTACTAATGATCAATGACATTTTGCCTTTTAAATTGAATTTGCAACTAAATGTTGTTCAATTGGTAAAGTTTACTTTCTTTACAATTCCAAAAACTTGAAATTCTCATAGGAAGAAATACAAATAAAAGTGGCAGAGAAACGTAATCCAATCGTTTCGAAAATATCCATAAAAACCCAATTATATAAGTCCTTGTATATGTTTATAAGTCTATATGGTTGTAAATATCTATAAATAAGTAAAAAAGATACAAAAATAAACGACAATTAATTGCGATGCGTACAATTTTAAATTCATTAAACAACAAATTCTCACTAGCTGTGAATGGTGTGGTGTGGTGTGGTGTGTATATGCATATGTATATGTAATATGCATGTGTATTTGTGATACATGTAATATGTATTTAAATTGGCCATCCGATTTGTGTGGCTGAGTGGCTTTGACTTTGCTTTTGGCATTTCTGTGGCCTGTGGCACAAAATCTACAATAAATTTTGTGCGCCGCCTGACGTCACAAGTGTCCTAGATAATCAACAACAACGTCGAGGTGAAATGTATAAACATGAAATCATGGCAAACAAAATACACGTACAACAGCAGCATTCAAAACTGCCACAATAGCAGAAACGAACTCTTGCCAGTATAAAGCACGTGCAATTTTTGGCAGTTTGTGGTAACGGAAACTGAAATTGAACTGCGATTGACGTTGATTTGATTTGATTTGATTTGATTTGCGTTTTGTTCGTTTTGTTAGCCATTTCTTTTTTACAAATCTTTCAATTTGACTTTTATTTCTCCTTTCATTCATTACACAGGCAAGCACACACGCACAGAGAGAGAGAGAGAGATACACACACACACACGCACACATACAGACAGCAAAGCACCCTAAGCATTTAAGCTGGCTCGCTCAAGTGGCCACGAATCCTTTGTAGCAGCCAAAGCTCGTTTTTCTCAATGAAAATGCCACCCACACACGCACACAGCTTCCTCTCTGTATTACTCGCCACCCCTCCACCCCCTATAGCCACGCAACAGCAAGAAGGTTGCGGCACACAGCCGCAGCGCCGCCTGTTGCCCTAGTTCCACATTCCACACATGACGCAGCCACAACAATAAAACAAAGAGCGGCCTTTGTGGATGCCATTGAGTGCGCCTTGTGAATGAAATTCATTCTCTCTAACACTACCTCCCCTCCCTCTTTGCCTCGCTCTTTCTATCACTCATTCTGCGTAACTCTCTCTCTCTCTCTCTCTCTCTCTCTCTGTGTGTGTGTTGCCAGCTAGCTGACTTTTTCAATGGGCAGCCCAGTTTTGTGGCGTCATTGAATACGCCTTGAGTTCATCCTGCTCGGGTGTCAATTGTATTGTCATTCCTCTCTGACAGCGGAATGTTATTCAATTTTATACTTTTTGTATGTATCCTTGTTTACTAGCACATAACTGTAATTAATCAACAGAGATAAAGTAATATTTATAATATACAATAATAATTAATATTAATATATAATTTGATTCTCTATCTCAAATACTTTGTTTAGAACTAAATTATATAGCTCAGTTAATAACATTTACGCTCATAATTGTTATTAGTTATTTTCATATGTATGAAATTTTGCAGAGCATCTATATTAGTATAGTATATATATATTGAAGTAAATTAACGTTTATATCCTTAATAAATAGGCTAAGAATTGCCATAAAATTGATATTCCTTATTTACTAATGAATGAAAAATGATTTTAAATGTACAAATCAGTTAATATTTAAATTCTTTTTTAAAATTAGTTTAAGCTGAACTTATTTAATGTTTATTCTCTTAATAAGTAGGAGAAGAATTGACATAAATATTATATTTAAGATCCTTTTAAACTTAGCACTCTCTTGACTAATACAAAATGATTTATGAATTGTCTGTGCATTCTCTGATGTGAATATAAGAATCGTATGAAATCCACAAGCCTTGTGATGAATATATATGCAGCTATATCTACTTAAGATCTATAACTAGATAAAATGATTTAAAGAATTAACTTATATCTAAGAGTAGGCAAGGGATAAGACCAAGCTGGCTAAGAGCTAAAGGTCCTGTATTAAAAAAGTCATGACCAAGCAGCTGAAAACTTATCAGACTTAAAGCAAATAATTACTAAAGCAAGATCTCACTCAGCCTACAAACTCAGCTTCTGACTGAGCAGACTGCAGACTTTGAGGATCCTTTCAGGTAACGCTTGGCTTAGAAACTACAGTTACTGCGACTCATAGAAAAGATTCTCCCATACTATCTAGCTAAATGGAACATGTCCTTCGCGTAGAACAAATTAAAATGCTCAATTCAATGGGAATGAGCACAGCTATTTGAAGCTGCCATTTCAAAAGGAGGATAAAATAAATCTCTTAAGACGATTTGAATGCATGTACATATGTATATTTGACATTTGTTTAATGCCAGACAAATGCGTATAAAAAGCTGTTGCGTAATCCGATTGCAGGACCCGGGCAAGTCCTTCAACCATAATCGAATGCTGCATACGCTTCAAGTGCACCGTTGGCATTCATTAATTGACGCACTTGCTGCACACAACATAACCCTCTTATGTGTGTGTGTGTTATGGCTACTTACACATAACTGTGCCGTGTTGTGCGAAACAATTGTCCTTCCACGACGCGTCGTCACGGTGCAGGTTGAACGAACCCGGTGCGGTTGACCCAGTTTCTGCAATCGCAGTCGCCGTCGCAGTCGACGTCGGAGTCGCAGTCCCAGAAACGTTGGCAAGCTCCGATGCTGCCCCATTCACAATCTGCAGCAAGCACATACACAGCCACATTCGCATCCATGTTCACATTCACATCCTTGGCGCATTCAATGACGGCCCATGAATGAACAGGAGCTGCTGTGGCACTGCGCATGCTGCTGGGTCAACATCCTCAATGAAGGTTACACGCCCATTTCAGGCGCTTGTGACGTCATTGCTGACATAGTTATTGAAAAGACAGTTGCTTTTTTGTTGTACAACTTTTATTCAGTTTTTTTTGTTTCATTTTCATTTTATTCTCAGGCGTAACAAATAAGCGCAGGCAGAAAAATGTTGTTAGTTGTTGTTGTGCAAAAAAGCATTTACAAATTTGATTTAAAACCTTTTAAACACTTTGTGAGCGAGACAACGACAACGACAACTGTAAACCATAAAACTACATAAAACATACAAAAAGATGCCGCATAGAGTAAAGTCTCAAGCAGTCTGTAGTTAAGAGTTGCGGCTCTTCTGCTTCTTGTTGTTGCAGTTGCAGTTACAGTTACTGTTGTTGTTGTTGTTGCTGCTGCTGCTGTTGTAGGTGATGTTTCAGTTTAGAGTATCTCAAAGAGCTTTTTCAACTCAACCATCAACGCCCAATCGGTCTTAATCAAATCATCACGGAAATAGTCCTTGCAAGCATCAATGCTCTGTCGTGATATCTGCAAAGATAAGAGAGAGATAATAATAAATAATATTATAGTAATAGTATTAGAATGTAGTATTAAGCATTTGCTATATTAGTTATTATGTTAACATACAATAATTGTAGTTAACAGCTTGATATCGATGACTTATCGAAACTAAGCTGTTAACATAAGAATGTAATGTTAAAAGCAGAAGAGGATGAATACTGTTAATCTTCGAAGGTGCGTAACAGAAGCTGGTTCACAATTAATATAATAATAACAATAAAAGATAGCTTTACAATCGAAGATTTATAACTTAAATAAATATATATATATATATTTCATTTAAACAATTCCTCATTCCGTCTCCTCTTTACATCCGCTTACTTTCCAATTCCATTTAATTATCATACGCGTATTTTGCCAGTTGCATATTAATTTTCATAGCAAACAATTCGTACCGAGAATTCAGAATTGCATACATAGTATTACACGTCCATAGAAGGGGCCTTAAATGGCAACGCACAGCACAACACAACAATGACAATGTTGATTGTTGATTGCTTTGCACATTAAAATGCTGCACATAAGGCAGGCGTTGTTCTTAGTTAACTTTATTACGCAGCTGTGAGCTTGTGCACCTCCCAGGGGTGGGGGAGGGGGCGGAAATAAGTAGGAAAACTGTTGTGTAAGATCTTTTCTGGATCTTTAGTGTTAAGTCTTTTTCTCAGTTTTAGGCTACAAAGGAAAATGTAACCAACATATTTTCCAGCTTAAAAAATGACTAGGAAACTCTCGTTTGCTACTTTTGTTACTAATTTTTTTAATATGTTTGATATTTAAAGCTCTATATAAAAAGTAAACTAAATAAAAGTAAACTAAACGCTTGTATAAGTTAGAGTCTGTTTTTAAGTCGAATTGGCATACATATCTTTCGGAGCACGGGCAAAGCCGGCAGCTAAGTGGGTGAAAATAGTTGGAAAACTATTGCATGCAACTTTCTTGATATTCAAGCAATCAACTAGAAACTTATTTTCAAAAATCTAAGCTTAAAATTACAAATTAAGACAAGAAATAGATCTTATCCCTCACATTTTTAAAGCTCTACATAAAAAGTAAAGAATTTGCAATATTTATATTACTTTATAAGAGTTATATTTCTATTTATTTATACGATTTAAATTACTTTATAATAGTTATATTTCTATTAATTTATTATACTTATAACAAATTCAACGCTTCAGTTTCCGTTTCTTTCTTCGCATTCAAACATGCATATCTCTAAGAACACGGACAAAGCCGGCTGACACTAGCTGGCTTAGAACCGCATGCTGACATTGTTTGCTGTTGCTGCGGCTAATGCATAGGACCTTCGACTTAAGACTGCTATTTATAGCTGTCGAAGAGGCTTATCTAATTTTGGAATGACCAGCAAAAGTTAAAGGGATGTAAAATGTGATATTTGGGTTACTGCTGCTGCTGCTGCTGCTGCTGCTGCTGCCGCTGGCGCTGCCTCTGCCTGCTTTGGGCTCTGCCGCTGAACCGGGTCGGCAAATGCGTCAGAATCTCTGATAAAAAGTCAAAGCCAGTGAAGCCTCTCCCTCTGTCGCTCGGCTGGCGGCACAATGCGAAAGCTGAACCCGTTGCACGCAACTGGGTCAAGTGAGTACCCAAAACAACGCGACCAAAAACTGGGTTATTGCTGTGCAATGACGACGACGACGACGGCGACGGCGATGGCGACGACAACGATGACGATGACGACTAGAACGGGCAAAAGTCAATGAACGACGGAGCAGCAAGTGCATTGCCGTGGAAGGTGAAACGTGACGTCAGCCAGTGTACTCGTGGTTGGGTGGGTCTGTGGTGTCGGTGGGTCTGTGGGTCTTACAGTATTATGCTTTTGGGGTGGCTGCCTCCACACTGTACACTGTACACTGTACAGCGAACGGTGGTTGCCGCGCCTTGATCAGGTCAGCCATGACATAATACCCTTTGATAGCATGAAAAGGCATTGAGAGCTATTTTTAGCTAGGCAACTGTAAATAGATATGAGTTGGAGAATGGGAGGCACACACACATACACGCACACACACATACACTACCACACTTCGTCCTTGGCATGCACGTTTGATGTTCATAGCCAGCTCGCATTGAAAATGCACATAACTGGGTGTTATAGCACTGTGCATAAGAATGTAACAGATTGAAAAAGACATTACTGAGCCTTGTATATATTTAAATATATAACAATATATATAGCTTGATCAATGTATTTATCTTTATCAACATTCACTATCAGAGCTTTATAAGTGAGTATTATAACTTTGTGCCTAACTATGTAACTGATAGAAAGAGACATCCCTGAGCCTGTAATATACATGAATATATGAATATATTCAACTGGGTGTTATAGCATTGTGCATAAGTATGTAACAGATTTAAAGAGACATATAGTTATATTAACAGATGCTAAGAGCTATAAAAAGAGTATTATAGTGCTGTGACTTAGTATGTAACTGATAGAAAGGGACATCCCTGAGCCTTTAATATACAACAATAACTATATATTCTTCATCAATCTCAAAAGAAACTACAATAACATTAAGAATACATAAAAATGGGTATTATAGCAGTGTGCTAAAGTATGTAACACACATAAGTAGGCAACTGGGGTCTCTATTCTTGATTAGTTTCAGTTGCTGAGTAGATAGGAGAGACGACGAGTACAGATTTACTATGTAGATTGCTATAAGCCAAACCTAAATCTAATTTATTTTCAGTTTTGTAAGTCGAAAATCTAAATATAATTTGGCAGCACTTAATAACGACTCTACTGCCCACTAAAACTAAAAATTTCAGCAAGATCGCATCATAAACACAAAAGTTATGCCATAAACAATTTCGCAAAGCAAGCAGCAAGAAAGGCAAGAAGAAGCAGCACTGAAACTAGCGAAAAGAACTGCGTGCAATGTGTTTGCTCAACTGTACAATGTGTAATGCTCCTATGTAGCTATGTATGTACATGTTGGAGCCTACTGCAGGGTATTTCGTAGTCATGTGCACTCGCAACTAGCGCGTTCTTGCTTGTTTTTGTCTGCGTCTTTTACATCATGTTGCGGGATAAAATTTTATTAATCAACTCGGCAGGCAGACAATTTTTACGGCAAATTAATTGAATCAAACTCGCGGCAAAGTGGAGCTCAATGAGCAATTACCCAACGATACGACAGGGCATAGACCCCCCCACTTCTCGTACCACTTCTCATCCCACTTCCCGTCCCACTTCAGGGCACTTCAGGCAGACGCTGCTGACGTCACCGTTGTCAGCGCATTGATAAGCGCCACTAAAATAGCACGAAAATTAAGTTATTATCGATTTGTGGAAAACTTCTCGCCCATTGTGCCCACCCCTCCCTACGCCTACCCACACCCATATGACCTTCGCAAATGACGTAAGCATTTTTAAGTAATTATCATTGTTAATCAAATGATTGCCAACGCTTCCGTCGCCATCTGCGCCTCTGCCTCTGCCTGTGTCTCTGTCTCTGCCATTTTGCTGGAGCGGAAGTTGCCAAGACCTTTTAACGCCACTTATGTATATATATATATATATATATATATATATATATGTATGTGTATATGTATATGTGCTTAAGTTGGCCCACACTTAACAACAACTTGGCCATGTAATTTGATAAGCCAGTTGGCAATTGGAATGAGCATCGCAATGGGGAATGGCGCATTGCCAAAGTTTAAGTGCCATTGAGCATGGCGACGGTGCGGGGCGTTATTAATGTGATGTTTACCTGCGCTGGTGCAGGTGCAGGTGCCACTCAGCGAGTAGAACGGAAATCAATAGCAATAACAACTGATTTGATTGCCTTACTTAACTTAAAACGTAGAACGCCAGCAGACCATCGTACCATCGCACCATCGCACCACCACACCATCGCAACACCTCAGCACCACACCACCGCACCACCTTATCTACAGCTTGTCAATTTCAATTGGCCAATTAATAAGTACGATTTGTAGTTGCTTTTCAATTGAAAACAGCTAAGAAAACTAGGAAATATAACTCTACTTTTAAGCGAGCCAAAAGATAACTTTTCTTACCAAATTCTTCTCTATAACTTTATCGCTCTATAGCAGAATATTTCCCACTAACTTTGCTTTATAGCCAAGTTGCATTTGTTGAAGTAAATATAATATATTTTTCGAATTGAGAAAGGAATTGATTAAGCTTGTCCAGCTTATTAAGTTCAAGTTATTAAGTTATTAAAGGGTTTATCTTACAACAATTAAACTTGAAATTGATGATTGTTTTAATAGCTAAAACATATAAAACAACTAATAGGATTAATATAACTGCCAAAAAAGAATATTTAATGCGACAATTAATCTTCCCATTGATCATTCTTTAATTTATATTTGCTTTAGTATATAATTGTGCAATATAAATAAAACTTTGTTCAAAAGATGCTGGTCAAGAATATATATACTTCATAGTGTTTGCCACGCCTCCTTCTGCCTGTTACGCACACTTCGCTTTCGTCAAACCTAATAGACTGTGTCCTTTTTAGTACAAAGTCTAAAAAAATATGCACAATTTTCTCTATATTTGATATTACAAAGTGAACTTAGATCTCTGTCAAAATTAAAGAGTTTTTATACGGCAATTAATCTTCTTATTGATCATTCTTTAGCATATAATTGCTTTAGTATATGAATGTGCAATTTAAATGAAACTTTGTTCAAAAATATGCAATATTTTCTCTATATTCTAAAGATATTCCAAAGGGAACTCAGTTGTCTGCCGAATTAAAAGAGCTTTTCATAGATTGATCATACTTTGAATAGCTGGATAGTTGAGCTGAATGCAACTTTCTCAGAATAGTTAAAACTTTCTCTACATTGGTTAATTTCAACATAGAAATCGCTGAAAATTACAGATCTCATTTGCAGTGTTTTTCCGATTGATCTTTCCTATAGCAGCTACTAGTCATAGACAGCCGTTGGAAGCAAATCTTTGTCACATTCAACATAATTAAAGTTAGATATCTTCTGTTTCTTAGAGTTATCTATGAAAATCATAGTGTTAATCATAAAATTGCTTTTGCTTTTCTGGATTTTACTTCATTTTGCTTGCAACTACAAGAGCAGCAAACTAAGCTAAACTTTTCAAGCTAACTCAAGAGTATAATTTATAGAGATAGAGACTAATTACCAAATCAACTCCTTGCCTTAATCAAAAGTATATATGCTCCATGAAAACCCACAAGTCTACTTCAATAGCTTACATAATCTACCTTTAACTATACTACAATTAATAATTAATTAATAATATTAATATCTTACCTTGCTAACAAGCATATCATCCGCCTCAAAATGACGTCCGAACATTTTGGGCGATTCACCGGGAATCGGTTCAATTTTAATGCAAATCTCTTGACCTTTGCGGGCGAATTCGATTTGCTTGTGATTCGATTCAATGGAGGTGACGATGCCAATGTCCACAAACTGCAAGAAATTCAAATGGAAATAGAATAAATTATTAGTAAGTAAATAGAAAAGCAGAAAATGCTTGCATAAGTGTGTGTGCAACAAATAGTTGCAAGAGTAGCGGAAAAATATAAATGCCGAAATAGTTAAACTAGAAACATAGCAGCATGCGACTCAAGTGCTTATCAACACACACACACACACACACACGCACACACATGTGTGTGCTGGCAACGGAGCACTTCCTTAACATTGCCAGAGCTGATAAATGTGCTTGTGGGTGTTTTGGCTAAATGGGTGTTTACAGCGGTTTAGATAACGCCCCCCAAAGGCTGAAAAACTATGCGACTCGCCACAACACACACACACACACACACACACACACACATGTAGCACACTCTCTATCGCTAAGCAAAGTCATTGAACCAAATTGTAATATGTTTGTTGTCGTAACTCGTTTGCACTCGACAGCAGCAACAACAACAAATTAAACACAGGAAACTGTCGCCAAGCGAACTGCGACTGCGACTGCGCTGCCGGCGTCAACGTCTACGTTTCCTGTGGGCGCCCCAATGGCGGCCACGTCGCCGTTGCGTTCGTTTCGTTCGTATTTCATTCAAACCAAATAAATTATTGAAATTTTTTTTCTCTTTTTTTCACTCTTTTTTGTTGTTGTTTTTGTTGCTGCTTTTCTTCTTTTTTTTTTGGCTTGTTGCTATCGGTGCAAATAGCTACAACACATTTACATACATAGGGAGGCACACAGATAGATATAGATAGATACACACACACACACACACACACAGACACACTCACACACACACACACACTCACACACACACATATACACAGTTATTTAGAGACGTTTGGGCAGCGTGCGGGGCGCATTTGTCACCATTTCCTGTCGTTGATTACTCATACGCTCCGTTTTCAGTTTTTCTGTTTTATTTCGCTTTTTTTCTTTTTTTTTTTTTGGTCTGCTCGTCGCATTTTTCATTAAATGTGTTAATTTATGGCCATTTCCACAGCGAGTGGAGGAAAACTGTTTGGCATTAAACCTTGCTTCGCAGCAGCTTCTGATTATATCATTTAATCATTACATTAGTTTGTGCCAAGAGCTTTAACTACAAGTAGTTGTGATTATTAGCTGTAAAGCTGTGTGTGTGTGTGTGTGTATCAACGCTTATCTAAAAATATGATTTGTATATTTTCTACAGACCGGATGTCGTCTATTTTCACACAAGAACAACAACAACAACCAGCAACAACATCAAAATTGTGCCTGAGGCGCTGCCAGCGTTTTTTTTTATGTTTGCACAAAATCACAATTTATTAAACAATTTACGAGACGCACTCGAATTATTTGATAGATCACATAAAAGATACTTTTTGTTTTATAATTATTGCGCGTTTACAGCTCTATCTCTCTCTCGTTCTTTTGTGCTATCCCTCTTTGTCTTTGCCTTATGCTTTGCTAGGCCTTTGAATTGTTTGCTGTTTGGCTTAGATTTCATCTTTTAAATATTATTTTTATATAATTTTCTATTAAATACTCTAACTCACTCTTTCTAAAACACTCTCCCTCCCTCTCCATCTCTCTCTCTATTTGTTTTTATTTGTTTCTTTCATTGTTAAAAATACTTTTCTAATAAGTATACAACTGTAATTGTAACTCTATCTTTTCGCTCTCACTCCCTTTCACTCGCTTTGCGCCTCTCTCTCTTTCACTCTTTCGTTGGCTTTGTCTTTGTCTTTGTCTTTATTTCACTCTTTATCATGTTGTGCTTTGTCTTTGAAGCTTAAACTGCAGTTGTCAGCAGGAAACACTAAATTAGCTGCCGACTGAGAGAATTACGGCATTTCGACACTAAAATACAAGCACACAGTTGGAATATGCATGTATCTATGTGTGTGTGTGTGTGTGTGGGGCAAATCAGAGTGCCAAAATTTGCGACATCCGTCGACAAATACAACAGCAACAACAACAACAACAACAACAACAACAGCAAGATACATTTATGAAACACGCTTAGTTTTTAGCTCACAAAACTTTGTCAACGTCATCAAGAATGGCAAAGAATGGAGAAGAATGAACAAATCTTCTGCGCAGCTGCAAAGCGACAAACAGAAGTCAGCAGCTAGAAGAAGAAGAAGCAGAAGAAGCAACAGCAGAAGAAGAACAACTACAACAACAACGAGAACAACTACAACTACAGCAGCAAGCTCTTTGCTTCTTCAATTATTCAATGTTTACTGTTCATTCTATGCATTTCAAATGAATCCAAGCGTCTAGCATAAACAACAAACAATCAACAAAAGATACAAAAACAACAACAACAATAACATTAAGAAAGCTGCCTACGTCATATGTTGATTGTATTTGGTTTTGGGCGTCGACTTGACGCTGATTCGAGTGTTTGGCCCAAAGCCCACGTGCAGCAGACTTTCAGCTGCATTTATGCTGGCCAAATTGTCATTTATTTTAGCCCTCATGGCCTGCGAGAAGACAACAGCTAAACTCATTTCTTAGCAGTTGAAATGTAAACGAAAGATACATTTGTATGTCAGCCACAATTGTTCTATTAACTAAAGATATTTCAGCTGAAATTCAACTAATCAAAAGATACATTTGTATCTCAGCAATTGTCATATCATTAGATACAACTGTGGTGCTGTTGAAGCTGCTAAGAGATAGATTTTTAACTGCAGCAAGAATTGTCATTTCATTAGATAGCAAATTGTTGAATTCACTACGAATGAGTCAAGTTGAAGTTGCAGATGCAGTTGCAGTTACTGTTGAAGTTGGGCGCATCGGCAACGCCTCGGCATTTGGCTGCAAGTGGAGGACTGTCAACAGCGTTAACAATGGCAACAACACCTATTGAATGAGTCGGGCAGCCACCACGTTCCCAGCTATCGGCCATATGTCTAGTCATGCTCATTAGCATCCGCTGTGAATGCAGCAGACGCCCACATAGTCGGTCTACATAAACACTAACAACGGCAACAGCAACAACAACGCGATAAACATGAAAAAGCTCGTAGGAGGGGACGGCACAAAGGTCTTTTTCTTTCACTCACAGGAAGTCAGTGGGATTCAAATTGAAGTATCAACTCAGGTGGGTGCTGCAAAGTGCCAACGGTGGCAAGCAACAGCAGCAGCAGCACCAACAACAGCAACAACAACAACAATAATAACACCTTCTTTTTGCCTTCATTGATAACAACACAGAAGTGCTCTATGTTGTTTATAAGTTCACCTTTTAGCCTGCAACACTTATAGATACATTTATCAGGCATCCAAGTGCAAAACAATAATGAATGAAAAAGCACATAAAGTCAATATATAAAGCGATCGATAAGAATCAACTGCAAATGCCTCTGATAACAATGAAAACCACATTTGCAATCCACAATTGTGATTGACCATCTGGCTGACCGACAACGCTCGCTGGCCAACTGATTGAACACTCCTCGTATTGATTAGGCCAAAATTCAATGATTCCAAGGTGATCGAGCACGGCCTTAGTTCAATGGCATTTTGTAGTCTGCAGTCAATTGTAGTTCAAGGCTTTTGAAAGTCTGTCAACATTCTAATTTGTTATAAACAATAATAATATGACACGTATAATGATGGATGGATAGGGAATAATAATGATAATGATGAAGAGTAGGGGAAAGTAAGGAACTTCTTTAGCTAACTCTAATGTTTCATTTAAAAGTAGAGGAAGGAAAAGAAGTTGTTTAATTAAATTCAATAATTTAATGTAATTTAAAGTAGAAGAATGTGAAGAAATTCTTTAAAGATATTATTTATTTAAGAGTAAAGGAAAGCAAAGAAATTGTGTAGCTTAATTTAGTTTAAAGTAGAAGAAATTAAAGAACTTATTTAAATATATTTAATACTTATTTAAGTATAGAAGAAAGTAAAGAACTTCTTTAGCTAAATTTAATAATTCAATGTAATTTAAAGTAGAAGAATGTGAAGAAGTTCTTTAAAGATAATATTCACTTAAGAGTAGAGGAAAGCAAAGAACTTCTTTAGCTAAATTCAATAATTCAATGTAATTTTTAATAGAAGAATATGAAGAAATTCTTAAACTATATTTAATATGTATTTAGTGTAGTATAGTGAATGTATTTAAGAGTGAAGTAAACAAATGTAACTTCTGTAACTAAATATAAAATTTAATTTAAAAGTAGAGCAAAGTAAAGAACTTGTTTAACTACATTTCATATTCATTTAAGAGTAAAGGAAAGCAAAGAAATTGTTTAGTTTAATATAATTTAAAATATATGCAAATAAAGAACTTCTTTAAATATATTTAATATTTATTTAAGAGTAGAGGAATGTAAATAACTTCTTTTATCTACATTTATTATTGTCAAGTTCTTTCTTATTATTTTAATGTTTTAAAATATTTCAATAATTCTTTATTCACTTTACGTTTAAGGTGCAAAATTAATGTAAATTTTTCTCCATTTTAATAAATTATTATCTCATCATCATTATCTATATATTTTCTTAAGCTTTATGTTGTTTAAAAAGGATATTCATTATCAGTTGGAATGAGATGAACAATAGTTTTTTCTATATATTAATCAATTATTTTTAAATATATAGAATTTCTATTTAGCTTTATATATTTTAACATATATATATATATATATATATATATTAATTTATGTTTAAGTTTCATTTCTTTGATTATCAAAAGAAATAATATGAAGAAGTTTTTCTTAGTTGTTGTATGAAACAATATAAAATATAGATTGAAGTTATTTCTCTACTAATTTTGAGAAATAAATATTAGAAAAATTATATAAAAAAGATAAGTATTAATTTTTGTATTATTTATTCATTTTCCTCAAACAAAACTAGTTTCCTCCAATTCACTCAATACTATCAAAGAGCCACAAATATAATTTCATTTAATTTCCATGGCCTTTACAGCTTGTAAGTCTAATGTTCAATCGTAATTGTAATCATTTACAAAGCAGCTCCAACACTTGTATCTTTATGAAGCGTGGAGCTCGCCTAATTGGCCACATGACAACCAAAGAGTGAAACAGGCAAAGAAGCAAATGGTCAAGCGGCAAAGCGATCAAGCGACCAAGCGACCAAACTCACCAGACAAACTGTCAGCCCTTTTTTTTTTTGGTTTATTGTTCTACTTTTGCGAAAGACTTGTGGGCGTTGTAGTCTTCAGTTTCTGTATTACGAGCATACATATATCAACAACTGTTGTTGTTGTTCTGGTTGTTGTTGTTGCTCAAGTTGTACGGGTTTGCAGAATGCCAGACACGTACGCCTGCGAGCTGAGCGCGTTCCCGCCTCATCTCTCGTTGCGATTAACAAACGTCAATTAAGTATATTTATTTTGGGAGCGCGTGTAACCAAAAAAAAAAAAAAAGAAGAACAGACAGAGGTAGAGAAAGAGAGGCAGAGAGAGGGGAAGAGAGACAGAGAGAGAGACACTCGGAGAAACGCTTTGCTCCAACAAATACGTATTTATGCGATTTTTCCGCCTTTTGTGCAAATTCAGCATATCCGGCCAAAGAAACTGAAATGCGACGATGTCGCAGGCGACCAACTGACCAAGCGACCCAACGACAGACGACAGAAGACAACGACAACGTCAATTCCAAGCCACAAAATGAAACAAAATGAATATATATATAAATGTATCTCGAGTAATTTGCTAATTACGCTAATTTCTGTTGTTGTTGCTCTTCATTTTCATAGTAAAATGTATAAGCATGCAAACACACATACACACATACATACATATATGTGTATGTGTGTTTGCAGACACACTAATACAGCGACAGAGACGAGGAAGACAGAGCGCAAAATAAAAAGCGCGTATCTAAGCGGATTTTATTATCTTATCGCGAGCCTGAATGACTTTCAGTCTCTTCACATGTGTGTGTGTGTGTGTGTGTGTGTGTTTTTTTTTATGACTGTGCAAACTACACTCGAAACATGAAGCGCTCTAGGCGGTCGCCTAGCCAAACAACAGGAAATAAGCATTTTTATGAATGAAACGACTGCCAGCGAGCTACAGATACATTGATACAGATACAGATACATTTACAGATACAGATACAAATACAGATACAAAGACAAATGCAAATACAAATACAAATACAGCTGCAGATAGAAATACAGCTGTGGTTCCACTTACAGTTACGTGCAAAATGTTTAGCTTAAGTGAAAATTCCAAATATCATGTGCACTTTTATAATGTACGTATGTGTGTGTGTGTGTATGAATAATAGATACATACACACACACACACACACATGCAGTCATAGACGATGTGTGAATCTATTTCAAAACTTGTTTTTATAGTTTTCTATTAGCGTAGATTTCATTCATGGGCTCTTTGCCACAGTTATTGCTGCTGCTGCTGTTGTTGTTGTTCTTCTTCTTGTTGTTGTTGCTGTTGCTTTTTTTATGGTCTGTTTGCTCCATTTTACATTCAACGCTTTTATTATTTTTATTTTATGTCTATTTGTTTTGTTTGTTATTGTTGCTCTGCTGTGTTGCGCCCACACAAATTTCAGCATGATAAATATACATATATGTATATTCTATGATAAGCACACACTACACTCCTACACTTCCACACACACACACACACAGACAGTCAAGCATCGAGTCAACGGACCATTCATAACTTTGCACTCATAACATTTCCTTTTACTTCCGGCCAAGAATGCACACCTGCCTCGTGTCTTGGCATTTAGTTAAGGATTTGTTCAAGAACTTCCTTCACTTCCTTCACTTCTTTTCAATTCTTTCTTACGCTCTTTGTGTCGCTCATTCACTTCCGACTTGACTGAAATGCGCCGCCCTCTTAGCAAACACACACACACGCACACTCACACACGCACACTCACTCACACACACACACACTCACGCCTTGAAGTGCTTACTTAAATTTGGAGCGGTTACCTCATTTTCCTATCTTTCATTCACATACACTCATTCATTTATTCACTCATTCATTCATTCATGCTTTCTTCGTCTACGTGCGGAAGCATTCACATCCGTTCTGCCGCTGGCTACGCTGCCTGCGCTTCCGTTCTGTGGCAGTTGCTGTTCTGCTCTGTTCGCCTCTGCTTGCCCCTGTTTGCCCCTGTTGCTGCATCAAATTGCAGCCCGCATCTGCCGATTGCTGCTGCTGCTGCCTGGACTGAGATCCGCTTCCGCAGTTGCGCCTCAGCTGCAACTTCTTATCCTATTTAATTACTTCTTCCGATGCTTAACGCTGTTTCTACCGCCTTTGCATTGTTGTTGTCGCTGTGGATGTTGTTGTTGTCACTTCTATTGTTGTCGTATTGCTCAAAAAATACTCCTTTGTCGCACACGTTTCGGATTCTTAACAATTCCATTGATAAAGTTGCAAAACACGTGTGGAATTGAGCGTAGTCGAAGTGGAATACCCTTACCCATTGCAAAAGGTACACTGAGATACCCTTTCCATTTTCCGACTATAAAATCTTGTTGAAGTTGTACAACAAATGACAAAATTGAGCATAGCCGAAGTGGGATATCCTTACCCATTGCACGAGTTGGAGTTTTGATTAAGAATTTAGCATAGTCGAGGAGGGATACCCTTGCTAATAGCACAATGTACACTGAGATACTCTTTCCTATATTTTTCCGCTAATAAATCTTGTTGAAGTTAAAAATAAAAGTTGCATTGAGCATAGTCGAAGTGGGATACCCTTACCCATCGCAGAAGGTACACTTAGATACCCTTTCCTTTATTTTTCCTACTACAAAATCTTGTTGAAGTTCCCCAACAAATGCAGAATTGAGCCGATTGAATAAGTTGGATTTTTGATTGTAGAAGTTGCAAAGCAAATGCAGAATTGACCATAGTCGAAGTGGAATACCCTTGCTAATAACACAATGTACATTGAGTTACCCTTTCTCACATTTTCGCACTAATAAATCCATTCGAAGTGAGACACCCTTACCAATTACTCATTTTATACACATAAATTTCAATTAATTTTGAGCATAATTCTAGTATTTGCAAGCTCTCCAATGCTTTGCCCTTTCCCACAAATAAAACTTGATTCATATGCAACTTAATTCTTGTGTTAGTTAATAATGTGGCAAGCGCAAATAGCAGTGACATCAGTTGGCCGATTGCATAGCAAATTCCCAGGCCAAACGGAAGTCGTACGCCCATGTGGTCTTAGCAATTCAGGGAAGCGTATCAAAATCGTTGCCTTAAATGCGACGGCACAAACGTTAAGTACTCGAGATACCCTAGAAGGAGAGGGGCGCACAATACTTGGACAATGCAGAGCGAAAGAGGGGGAAAAGTGCTGCTATGCAATGAGTATTCATATATGTATTCATATTCGTATTCATATTTGTATTCGTATTGGTATTCGTCTTGGTATTCGTCTTCGTAGGTAATCAAACCACAGACGGCGGCATTTAATTAACAAAAAAGCAACAACAAAGAAGCAAAGTGAGAGAAAGAGAGAGAGAGAGGGAGGGAGAGAGAGAGAGAAATAAAAAGCGGCAGCACATTGAAAAAGCTTTCATTTCCGGTCGAACAACACTTGTGCAGTTACTCGTACTTCGTATCTGCTGCCAGCGGCAATAACACAACTCGAGGCATGAATGAAATTATTAAAAGATATCGATCGCCTTCTGTTCGATCTTGCAACCAAAACAGCAGCAGCAGCAGCAGCAACAACAGCAAGTGGCAAGTGTTGCAGCCAGCAGACAGGAGGCTGCTGCTTGCTCAACGGGTAGCTGCAACAACAAAAATGCAAAACAACCTACAAGATACAGCAACAGCCAAAGATACAAAACTACTTCATGGCTGCATTAACAAAACTTCGCTTTCTTCGAGTTTCGTTTTTAAGAAGTCAACAAGTCTATTTAGCATTACAGCTAGGCGCTCGCTTCTTGTGTGTGTGTGTGTGTGTGTGTGTGGTTATAAATTACTTATAGCAGACACACACACGCACACGCACACACATATGTGAAGTGATTGTCGGCTTTGGCGCTGAGCAACGCCTTCAACTTCCGTTCGCTTTTAGCTCGACTTTTAAATGCTGTCAGCATTGCGAATGAAAGATACTCTTTGGTTGTTGCACTTTAGTTACCCTAGCAGCTACAGTAGCCTCTGCATATAGTGAACAACAAGCTGTTAAAGTAAAGAAATCGCTTGCCTTGGCATTTGTATTGAAATGCTAAAAGCAAAACAGCAAGTGAACGCAAACTAAGTAAACCTGGCAAAAAGTGAGTTCATTATATGCAGAGATGACTGTACTTGGCACTTTTAATTACAGAATTACCTATGTACTTGCCCACTAACAACACGCAGTGTAAATTTATTGTATTATCATATGAAAAACCACATGAACTTTGTAGTACAAAAAGAAGGTATTCTTTAAATTGAAGTTAATATTGATTAAAATTGATTGATTGATTGATTGATAGAAATACTTTTCGTACTGTAATAAATGTGCCTACAATTAGTTTGAACTTTCTATAAAACATATAGATTATACGAAGAATAATAAACCCAAAATCTCTGAAGTCTTTCAACTCATTTTGTGATTCATTAATTACAAAGGAAATTGCAAAACTGTTGCCCAATTTTGTCTATTAAAATAATATTTAAAATACAAACAGTTTTAACAACAAAGTTGTATATTTTGTTGACAAATTATTGTAATTATTGTAAATAATTGAATAGTCTAAGCTTAAACTACTTGAATCCTCATCTAGCTGCATTGACATCTTTGACAAGTTCTAAGAGATTCAAACTTCAAACTAAATCAAATGTTGTTGAGCTAAATATGAAGTTGTCTAGTTTAAAAATCATTCAATTAAAAGCAAATTTAATTAAACTTCAATTTGAATCGATACACTTATGATAAACCTTAAAAGAACTACAAGATATTTCCAACTTTGAGCTACTTAACCGAAGGGCAACTGCTGTCACATCTCGAATTACATTGCACACTTTGACACTTGCAGTGGCCCAAATGTGCAGCCCAATTGACCTGAGGTGAAGGGTTGAAGCACGCGCAACGTGTGAGTTAAAGCCAAAGATCGATAAAAAGCGATCGAAAGGCGGATTGGGAACGGGAAAAGGAAAAGGAAGTGGTTGGGCAGGCACAGTTGGTCAAATTGCGTATGGGAACGGAAGTTTTGGTAAGCAAACGAAACAATTACCGCGACGCTGAAACAAAAGGGCCAACATCAAGCTGTTGGTCAAGTGGTTAAGTCTCTGTCATTACAGATTTAATTATATAATTAATAAAGGCAATCAATGGCAGAGCAGTGCTGAGCAGGGGCAGAGCTGGGCAGTGCAAGATCTTACACTGTCGTTTGGCCCTGTCTCCATGTCTATGCCTGACCATCTGGCCATCTGGCAGGGCAAGGCAAGCCAAGGCAGAGAATCGACGGACACGCACACGCGGCTGTCGCTCCAAAGGAAGTTGGACCCCTTGTTGCAACTGCAAGTCGAAATCGACGGAAATCGCGAGGCAAAAACAAAAAAAAAAATAAGAAAGAAAGAAGAGAAACAACAACATTGGCGACAAGCTCCACACTGAGAGCATTCTTCGCAGAAATAACGTGCACATCTAAAGTAGAGTTGATTGGGGGCTCACATGTTTCAGCCTACAGTTTGCCTAGACTATGACGACTTGCGCGATGAGCTACAAGCGAAACGAGAGCGTGGGAGGGGGAGAAAGAGCAGCTTGAAGTCTGGAAAAGGTAGACAAGCTGCTTGTTGTTTCACTTCATTTGAGAGAAAGAGAAGTTAATCTTTCCAGCTTAAAAACAGCTGAAATAGTAGGCTTTAAAACAGAAATAGATCTGTAGTTTCTAGTAGTATAGGGTATTTGAACTAGATTGAAAAAGATCATCCAGGCTTCAAAACCGAACTACATATGTATATTCTAGTTGAAAAGTAGCTTAGATAGCACTGTAGGGTATTTGAACTACAGTCAAGCATTAAGTTAAGCTACACTTTCCACATAAAATGTAAGTTCGACAGTTCGCTGGCTCAGAACATTTCAATAGTGCTCTCAAATCGCATGTAGGGTATTCGCTGAACAGAGAACAGCTTAAAAATCTGTATTAATATACTTTAGAAAGAGCTGCGCAAAAAAACAAAAAAAAAAAAGAAGAAACAAGGAGGAAAATGTTAAAAAGAATGACGATGAATGACGGGAAGCGCACAGCTTAGCTGGGCTCTGCTGGATAATTGAGGAAGTTATAATTGCCAATGAAGCCAGGCCGACAGAGAGACGGACGGACAGACAGACAGTCAGACAGACTGGACGGAGGGGGACCAAGCGAACGTCCAAGCGATCAACTCTTCTCCCTGTTTGGCTTGGCAAAAGTCAAGCGGGGAGAGAGAGAGAGTAAGAGAAAGAGAAAGAGAGAGGGAGAGGAGGCGAACCCTTTGCTAAAAGATTCTTGTTGCTGCAGTAGCCATTCAAGTTGTCGTCGTTGTTGTTGTTGTTGTTGGTTTTTTGTTATTGTGGCAAGAGGAAACAGTTATTGTTGTGTCGTCGTCGTCGTCGCCGTCTGACGACGGGAAACAGGACATGTCTTCGCATAAATTGAAGCGAGCGTTCACAATCCGAAACGGAAGGACAAATAATTGAGCCTTAACAATCACATTCATTTCAGTGCTGCAGCAGGATATCACAAATGCAACAAGGAAATGCAACAACACGACAAGACACACAAATCAAACAAATATTTCAACTTTATTTTGCACTAAAGCGACTATAAACTTAATAAGAAGATATACATATATCTAAAATTATATATATATATGTATATTTTTGCATCATGAGAGCATTAACAAATAAACAACAACAATATAAAAAGAAGAAGCGAACATAGCAGACACAACACAACACAACACAGCACAACACGCACCTGTGTCAACAATGAAAGCCTCGGGAAAGAAGCCCGTAGTTAGCTGCAAAACCAAACACAGAAAACCAGCGCCAGAATGACGCAGTTCATAAAGATGGGCCCTTATACTTATACACACACTCGCACACACACACACACACACTCGCACACACTTTGTATCTAAATACTTGACACGCTTTTGAAGAGCTCAGCGCCCAGAGACAAGGATTTTCATTGTGCGCTCACACAAGTCGCAATAGTTAGAAAGATATCCAAAGTGAAAGACTCTGTCTCTCTGTCTCTGTCGCTATCGCTATCCCTGTCTCTGTCGCTGTCCCTTTGCCTGACTGGATTGTTGTATAGATATAGATGGATCTACAATGACTGGCCATTGAATGAACCTTTTGTGTCACTCTCGCTGAAATAGTTAAATATTTGCCTGGCTCGTCTTTGGCCACAACGCACTTCACTTACCTCTTTGCTGGGCACACAGATTGGCGTTCCCACTTTAACTATGCCATTCTCTACCATAATGCCCATGACGATCGGATCGCGGCTGTTGAATATGAATTGTGGCAGTATCTGTGAATGGAGTGGGAGAAGAAAATAGAGTGGTTGGATCAAACTCTGATACGGATAACAAATGTTTCTAATAATCGCTGTGGCATTAGTTTAAAGATCAAAATCTTAATGATTTTTTTTAAATAATAAGCTACAGATCTGAGAAGATGAAGAAGTGCTGAATTAGTTGGTAAAAGTTGAGTTAAAGTGAGGTAAATAATGCAACAGCAAGGAAATATTAATAAAGGATTACTTTAAAGTAAAATGATGAATGCAGATTAAATAAATGAATCAAATAATAAATGAATTAACAAATAATTAAATAATAATTAATAATAGATAAATAAAAAATATTAAAAAAATATTAAATATATAAAAAATAATAAATATATAAAAAATATTAAATATATAAAAAATAATTAATGTATACAAATATAATAAATATATAAACAAATACTAAATGTATACAAATAATATCAGATATATAAAAAATAATAAATATATAAAAAACAATAAATATATAAAGAATAAATAAATAAAAAAGTAATAAATATATAGAAAACAATAAATATTTAAAAATAAGAAATATATAAAAAGAAAAATAATAAATATATAGAAAAAAATAATAAATATATAAAAAATAGTAAATATATAAAAAATAATAAATATATAAAAAATAATAAATATATGAAAAATAAATTTTAAAAAATAGAACATAAATACTTAATAAAATAACTATTAATAAATACTAATTAAAAATATGGCACAATAATAAAAATAATATAAAAATGAACAAATTTATATTATATTTATATTATTCCTCATCTTTAAATGTTGAATGTTTCATTATCTCAAAAAGATTCTTATTTAATATAAAGATAAAATATTTATTACTTTCATTATATTCATATTCCTTTAACTTTAATATTAAAAAACTACTAAAGTATCCTACGATAAACTCTCTCTAACAAAAAGTGTAGTATTTATAGAGATAAAAATGTGTAAATAATTATATTAATTGAAATACTATTTATAAATATATTTATAATATTATAACTGAAATAATCAGCAACAGATGGGAGCATTATAAAGAGATTACTGCAGAGTTTTTGTTATAGATTTTCAACTTTCTACTAAAAGATCTTCTAACTAGTTCAAATACTTAACTACCTTAAAGTGGCTTTACTACAGCAGCATCAACGGGTTAAGACGGTGTTCAAATGGTTTGGTGCCTGCAGCGGGCATTGGAACGAGCTCAGGTAACTTGGGGAAAAAGTGGCACAGAGAGCCCAGTGCAAGTTGATATGGGTTGTGGAGCGGATGGGGCAAGTTAATAACTTAACTAAACAACGTCATTGTTAAGGCAGCATCTAGCCAAGCCAAACTGAGCCAAACGAGCCAGCCACAACAGACATTGCAGCCGTGTGGCATGAACAGCTGTGTACTATGTGTCCAATTAACAGCACAGTGGGAGACGACGACAACGAAGTAAGCTAAGAATAAGGAACGTTGAACTAGACACTAGACTCTGTACTCTAGAGGTCTAGAGGGTCGACTGGCAAGTATAACCTAATGATTACCTATAAATCAAATACGGGCTGCTTTAACATTATTTGAGCAGGAAGTGTGGACGTGATGCAAGCGTCTTGGACAAGCTTTAATCGCTCGTTCGAGTGGCGTTTCTTGGGCAGCACGCATCATTAGATCCACAAGCAGAGAGAGGGGGAGAGAGATGGCTAGAGAGGGAGGCCGAGACTGAGAGACATGGCCCAGCTGGAGATCAACATTTGCAGCAAACAACCACAAATCGAGTTGATTGCATTTTACACCTGTAGCTTTTGGGATAATTACGTTTTGATCGTAGTTACAAACGAGACCAAGAACTACAAACTATAACCTCATCTTAACGAACTTTTAATACCCTTACAATTATGAACATAAATATCAAATCGAATGTAATACTTAGACGAATGCTGAGTGTAAAGCAGTTAAGCATTTGACTTACCTTCAGTTTGCATGGGAATACGGCGATCGAGCGGAATTCTTCGCGCTTCTTCTGCTTCAGCTCTTCACGGTAGGAGGTGAACTTGTCAAACAGATGATAGATAATGTCCGCCTGGAAGATTTTAACACCCAACGAATCGGCCATTTCCTGCGCTTCGCGCTCCACTTTCACATCGAATGCCAAGATCGTTGCATATCTGACGGCGTCGCGCAGAGACAGCGAAACAGAGAGAAAGAGAGGGAGAGAAAGACAGAAAGAGAGACAATTAGAGAGATTAGGTTAGTGATCACGCCAGGGCAATTGTGTGCAATTAAGAGGAAAACAAATTAAAGCTACTACTACTCCAGCTACCCATTATTATGATACACAATAATAGTAATCATTATCATTGTCATCATCATCATCATTGTTATTGTATAAACTTTTTGTTATTGGATTTTCCTGATTTGCTCAATTTCGCCTAATGATCTTTGCCAGCCAGTTGGCCAGTTGAACCAGGAAGTCTGTAATAATTGTGATAAATACAACATTCTCTGTGCTTCTTATTCTCGGACTTTTGCTGGACAGGAAACAGTTGGTATTCACCTGGAACGTGCGATCGTTACAACACGTCGCACTGGCGACAGGAAGCGGCTATAAAACGAGACTTTTGGCAATGCAAATTCCGTTTTGCTTTATATGAACTTTGATAGTTTTATATAAATATGAAAATGTAATTAAAATTACATTTACAGAGTGCAGCATGTGAGGATCGTTTTGTCAATTAATGTAAATGCAAAGCTAAACAAATTTATGCTAATAATATATATAAAGACACTAAACTTTTATATATTTATAGTTCTCTAACAATCAGACACACTTTAACTTCCTTTTGCTGGCTTTAAGAGTTCAAGGAAAAGATTTGCGATCTTTTCGGAAGATAAACAAACTTCAGCTAATAATATATATAATTTATACATCAATATAGTTGCTAACGCATTGGGTGGGTGCATTTGATATTAGTTGAGAGTGTAAAAATGCCCATTAAAGACAGTTAAAGATTTTATTATGCTGCTGGGGGAGATAAATGTGGATACAGCCCCCGGGGACGGCTGCCTCGTGTGGCAAGGTAAGGCTAAAAAAGGAGGCACTTAAATAACAAAAATTTCATGATCACCTGCAGCGTAAAAAGCAAAATTTTATGGTTAAAAATGCTGGGCGCGTAAGAATCATCAATAAATAAACGGCAACACATAGTAAAAATGTAATATTGAGTTTATAGCCGGACAGGCGAGGCGAGCAACTGCAAGATACGTGCACTTCAGGAGAAGAGAGAGAGAGGGGGAAGAGAGTGCTTTAAAAGCATGCATATATAACTCAAATGGCTTGGCTGCGCATGCGCAAAGGGCCGGAAATGTTCGGCAGCGGAAACGCCACGTCTATTACATGGGCGTAGATACTCGCAGTCGTATGCAGATACAAATGTATCTGAAAGCCGCACATTTCTATTTTTCATTTTTCGTTGCTGTTGTTGTTGCTGCTGTTGCTTCGTATGTGACGCAGTAATTTGAGCGCAGCACTCGTAGAATTGTGTGGGCTGAACGAATTGTAAATGTATCTCCTATCTGCATCAACATCTGCATCTGCATCTGTAGCTGTATCTGCATCTGTATTTGTATCTGTGTATTTGTATCTGTATCTGCTGTTGCTGTGCCGCTTTGTTGCTGCCAAGCAGAGCACGAAAATAGTTGCCAGTTGCCAATGCAATTGGAAACTTGTCATTAGGGCACAAACAGACAGAGAGAGAGAGAGAGAGAGCGCGAGGTGTTGGCATTTCATTTGCATCACTTAACGGTCAGGCGACAAAACAAAAAGAAGCAATAACGCAGACTCTAATGAGATAAAGCTGCCGTCAAGGCAAATATTTAAAAGTATAACAATAAATCATGAGGATCGCTGAGCCTGGCTGGAAAGTGCATTTTCTGATTGCCGCTAAATGAATCACTTAACCCAAGCACAGCTCCAGCTCCAGCTCCCGCTTCAGCTTCAGCTCGTGTCGGCTTTATCACACGCGCTTCAAAGAGCCGCTGCAACTCTTTTGTTCTCGCAGCTGTGGGCAAGGGGACGAACGGGCAAGAGAGGGAGAGCGAGGAGGAGGAACACAGTCATGTTAATAAAGTTAAGCTGCAATAAAATTGAAACGTTCTCAAGCCTGACGACTGCCTTTAATGTTACGAGTCCAATGTCTACAATGTTGTCGCCCCAACTGATATGTATAACAATAATAATAATAATAATAATAATAATAATAATAATAATAATATGTGATCTGCCTGTAAATGGGGCTATATGCGCTGCTAATGTTGCCCTGAAATGGCGCTCGAATCGTAAAAGTTTAAGCTGATTTGCACACTTTAAATAACGTTGCAGCTCATTAAAGCTCAAGCTGTGCTTGACATTCCATTGTCCTAAAACAACTTGTGAAGCTGATAATCAAGCAAATATTTACTTTGTAGAGAGTATAATGAATGCCTGACTATAGCAAAGAGTCTCTTAATAAGCATATAGTATCTGTATTTCGATAACTTACTGCGCTTCATGCTCCAACATGGTTGAGGCCTTCATCACATCACGCTTGACCACAGGGCCGATGCGAATGGCGGAGTACTGTAAGAAGAAGTGTACAGAAAGCAGAGAAAATTAAATTATATTAATTAAAATAATAGATAAACACATAAATATTAATACTTATAGATAATAAACTGTTTATATTTGAAACTTTGCCATTTACATTACTAAAACTAAATCATATCTATCAAACTAGACAGGGGAGCTGACAAATGAATATAAAGCAAAGAGTTTTCCACAAAATAATGGAATAAATCGGAAGTTTATTGTTGCTGTGTGCAATTGTGCGGCATTACAATAGAACGATGCGTAAAATAGAAACGATAATGAATGTAATTGTAGAGCAGACAAACAAACACAATCACAATCACGAGATTCAGAGGCGATTACGATTGCGAGATTGCATGACAAAATGGCAAACGGAAGTGATAGCAAAATGTGACAAATTATCTACATGGCAACCGAGTTTCGCTCTCTCTCTCTCTCTTTCTCTCTCTGTCCCCCCCGTCTAGGCCTCTTCTCGTATTGCCAATTGCAATAACCATTGTTGATAGCTGGAAAGTTCCCAAAAATTTGTAGGCGTTAAAGCCAAATGCAAAAGCTAATTAAACACAGCAATCGATACGACAACAATGACACTACAGCCAAAAAGGAAAAGGTAAAAGGTCAAACTGTTCGCCTGACACCTTTGCAATGACGTCAACACTCAAGGCTCGCACGTTGGCCAAAAGGAGGTCACAACAAGGGCGTCGTCAGCACACAGCAAAACGTATTGAAACTGAAATTCTATCCATGAATCGGTCAACTCAATCCAATCCAATGCAGTCTGTCTGTCCGTCCGTCGGTTCGTGTCATTTGTTAGGAAAATAGTAGCTGCTTAATTTTCTCAGCTTTTCAGCTGAGCACGTTCCGGCACAACTTCCGCTGCTCTATGCATACGAGGCAAAAGTGTCTATTATCTTCTTTTTGGGCAAACTTCCTTTGCTGTTTGATTTCATTAAAAATGCGGTCGCAACGTGTTTATGAATGAAAATTAAGCAATAAGCTCTACAAACTGCTAGTGTGTGTGTGTGTGTGAGTGTGTATCTGTGTGTGTGTATACGATGCAGGAAGAATTACTTCCGCTGTTGTTGTTTTTCTGTTTTCATTTATACGTTTGAACATTTACTCACTCATTCATTTACTCATTCACTCGCTGGCCCGCCTGTTCATTCATTCGCTCTGTGTTTTTGTTGTTGTCTTTCTATACCCTTACAGTGAGTGCTAGCACTGTGTTAACAGCTATGTGCTCTTCGTTTATAAATTATATATAAATTGTATATAAATTCTCTCTTCGTTTTAAGTCAAATAAAATATAAAAACTAATTAATAATATTATTATATAAATAACATTTAATACAAACTCCTTATATTTTATTAAAAGAAACTTATTTACATTATTTACCAATCAATTTCTTAATTATTTTATATTAATTTTATATTAAATTTAGCTACACAAATAAATGTTCTTTGTTAGAAATAAGTTTATCGTAGCTATTCATATTCAAAGGTATTAAAAACAGCAATATATATTTCTACAACTTTATTTTAAATCAAAACTAAAATTTCTCTTTGATCTAATAAGAAATGATTGTTGTAAATTATATAGTTAAATTGTTAATAATATTACAAATAATTTATTATATTTATCTCAACAACTTTACTCTTAAGCAGCTACCAAATACTGAACTTCAGCTTAGACAGATTTTCAATATAAAAGAAAGGGTATTTCTGCGTCGATATGGCACAGCAATTAGCGACTGTTTTATAAGACTGTTGTTGTTTTTATTTTAGTGTTCTTGGCAGCAAACTACGTCGCATTAATGAAAACGTTGGCATTGTCTGCTTCTTTGCTCACTTCCTTCCTTTCTTTCTTTTAATGTCAATGTGGATGTAGATGTAGATGTCGATGACGATGTATGTTATATGTGTATATGTATATATGTATGTACAAGTAGCCGTAGTTATAGTGTATGGAGCAGAACATGAGAAAAGGCGCACAAAATTAAATTCATTCATTAAATTCAGCAAAACAACCTCGACGTTCCAAAGCGTAAGAAAAGTGAAGATAGAGCGAGAGAAAAATAGCGAGAAAGAGACAGAGAGAGAGAGAGAGACTCTTATAGAGGGTTGTTCCATTTGAGCTAACTTTCCTCCAGTTGCTTTTAGGCCATTCATGAATGAAACCTTAACTTAAAAGCTTCACGCTGTTGCCGTCATCAGTTTATCGCTCTTCATTTTCTACTGCCAGCTGAAACCATGTCGTCAATAGATTCCCATGTCTGTGCAGAGGAGGGAGGGGGAGCAGAGAGACAGTTAGACAGAGAGACAGACCTTGTCAACGCCAACTGTTTTATGTGAGTTGGAGCAAAAGGTTTTCCACACGTAATGTCTTTGTGGCCGATGCCACATGACGTTGCGCACTTTTTGTTTTTGCAATTATTGCAAGTGCAAGAAGGCCAATTATGTTGTTGCTTCATCTAGGTTTCTTTTGCTTACTCTTCTTCTTCTGCTGCCGCTGCTGCTGCTGCTGCTGCTGGTGCTGCTGCTGCTACTTTGTTCGCCTCATGTTGCATTTGGTTGTGGGCGTTACGCGTTGCCATAACATTCGCATATTTGCATGCAACTGCGTCTCGATTACAAATTGTTGCCAACGCGTCGCGCAAAGGCATGAAAGAGTGTGTGTGTGTGTGTGTGTGCTTGCGAAATTGCTCTCTGGCAGTGTGTGTGTGTGAGTGTGTGTTGTTGACTTTTAATTAAAATGCATAGGGGATTCAAATTACCTACACATCCATATCACATGGTTGCCATACCTCTCCTAGCTACCTTACAAACTGACGCTCTATGACGTCGACGCTCCGAGGCGCAGTGCAACAACAACAGCGCACACAATTATGGCAAAAGCAACCGCAACAACAGCAACTGCAACAACAACAACTGCAACTACAACAATGCTTAGAAATGGGCGATTGCTGCATAGCAACATTTACAGCCCAAATACCTTCATTAAACAAAACTAACTCACCAGGCAGACACTCCAAGTTGCCTGCATTTCTCGTGCACTTTAGAGAGTAGTGTACTTTGACTATTTAATGCAGTAAGTCACTGATTTTAGTTGCCAACAACAAGAGAATAAAGTAGGCTCCCTATACATATAACTATCTCTCTATATAGTGTATAACTATCTATGCAGCTTTTCTTATTGTATTTCAGCTACCTCACAGCTTATTTCAACCAGTAACTAGGCAAATCTCTTAATAGTAAATGTAAATTAATTTAAATGAAATTAAAATTTGATTGCAAAAAGATAATTCATATATAAATCTAAACAAAATTGATTGCATTTACTTATTTTGTATATAAATAATAAATAAGCTACAGTATATAAAAATACTTTAAAATGTTAAATAAAAATTTGCTGTATTTAGTATATTTTGAATGTTATGCAATTCATTTAATTTTAATGTTTATATTATAGGATTTCTCTCTAATAAACTTCCCCTCAATGAAATGCTGCTCATATATATCAATTTCAATATAAACAATCAAATAGTTCAGTGCAGTTTTATAGTATAAGTAAGTAAAGTAGATAAAGTTAAAGCTTATCATAGAAAAAGTTTCAAGTTTCCCAACAAATATCGAATCATATTAATTTACGCTACAATATCAATTACAATATCAATAAATTGTAATTGTAAATTGAGAGTAAGAGTATTTAATCGCCCTCAGTGCATTTGCTTTTCTTTCAGCTACTTTTTTTTTTTTTGCCTGCACAAGTTTTCATTCATGAAAGAAAAACGTCACGGACGACAGGGCAGACTGAGAGCTTGTTGTTACGTATGCGAGTATTTTCTTTCTTTTTCTTTTTTTATCTTTTATTTTTTGTGCAATTTTCCATTCATAAAAGCAACAGCAACGGCAACGGGAACAAAGTTAGAGACAGAAAAGTGTTGGCATGAATGAAGCCGGCAGCAATAGCAACTGGCATTGTTGCGGGTGTGGGCTTATGTGGCTACAAGATACCTATACAAATGCCAAAATAAGCAGAGTATAAAGAAAAAGGCAGCAAAGTAGCAATAAGAAACGCCAAGTTGGCCAAAACAGTTGTATAAGCAGCAAGGCAGCAAGGCAAACGAGGCAGCGAGGGGAGATCTGAGGGGAGCAAAGCCATTTTATGAATGGCAGTAACGTCAGTCAGTTTGGCTACGCTATATTTGGCCAACAACGACAACGGCAACGGGCTGCAAATGTTAATGAAGCCAGCTTTGCAGTTGGCAACAAGGCAAGGTAGTCAAGCACAGATTGCCAGCCCAGGCCAATTGCATAACGTGTGCAACTGTGGCAGCACCACAAGCATTGGCTCATGTCTTTCGCTGCCTCAACAAAATATGCAACACAATGCAACAATGCAAGACATTAGCTCTTAACTTAAGTCGATGGCGCAATGGGCCCTCAATCACAATTAGCCATATGCCTGCAACTATGGCTATAAGAGCTATTTGTACACGAAGAAGTCAAAAGTGTGAAGATTGATGACTGAAGTAACCAAAGGGATTGACTGAGTGATTGAGAAGCGCAAACTCAAACTGCGAAAGAGTCGAACTCATTTCTCTATAGGTGTAAACTTTGAATAATAATCTAAATGTGTTAAATATAGATAAATATATTTAGTATTATATATTTGCCTTTTCCAGCTGCCTTATTTTAGTTTACATTATTTCTTTAAGTTGTATATCTTTTACAACTAAGAAACAAAGTATTTAATTCATCTAATGTCTACTAAAACTTTCTCCTCCGGCTTAGCAAACTCAAACTGCAAAAGAGTCGAACTCATTTCTCTATAAGTGTAAACTAATAACAATAATCTAAATGTGTTAAATATATATAAATACAATACTAAATATATTTGCCATTTCTAGCAGTTTATAGCTGTTTAGCTTAGTTTATATTATTTCTTTAAGTCGTATATCTTTTACAACTAAGAAACAAAGTAATTAATTCATTTAAAGTCTACTCAAACCTCCTCTGCGTTAGCAATTAAGTATAAAATAAATATAAAAGAATATAAACATATATTTGAAATTTAAATTTAAATGTAAACTTAATTTTAAACTTAAATTTTAAATTCATTTTTTACACTCAAATTACATTAGTAATTATTTTTAATTTAATTATCATAAGACTTTGATTTTATACTTGGGTCCACTGCTGTTAGTCGACGTTAAATAAATAAATAAATATATATTATTAAAAATATATACTATAAAGTGTAGAATTCTATGCCTAAGAGTGAAAAATGCTTGTTAACTTATATAAGCGACACATGCAACTGCTGCCATATCTATAGACTTAAGATATTCTTAACTTCCGACTGAGTTTCGGATGTGAATTCGAGTCATTTCGTTCAATTGCTGTGTGCTGCCAAGCAGTTTATATTGAGGAACTGCTAATGAATTATGGTTATTTAAACAAATATTATGGGCATTGCTTGGCTAAGTGAAAATTGTTGAACTGCAGAGTTTGTGTGACGCACGCGACTGCGATCGCTGAACACATGGCCTAAAAGCTGAAGATGAGCAGAGGTGGAGCTGGCGGGGAGAATGTAAGCCAAAACAGAGCGTGGGGCAGAGCGTGGAGCAGTGAGTGCTGAGGGCAGAGGGCAGAGGGCAGAGACAGCAACAAGTGCAATTAATTTTTATGAATAGAAAGAGCGGCATTGATCCCGCCTGATGCTTCAACTGTTGTCTGCTGTCGATACGCCCAGCCGCGTTGTGTTTAATTTATCGAAATGTGTAGCAAATGTTTATTTGATCAATAAAATGAATTACTGTGCGAGAGCGAATGCCAGTGTGTGTGTGTGTTAATGTGTGTGTGTGTGTGTCTGTACAAACAAGCAACTTGTCTACCAAAATGAATGAAACAACAGAAATAATAACAAGAAAGAAAGTTTTTCTTTGACACACCGCACTTTTGATACTCTTGCAGAGCACATACACAACGCTGCTTTGCCAACTATATACATAAAGTATGTCATGGTAGTGTATACCCTATGCAAGTGTAGTATAGCAACAACAATAATAACTTTCAAAAGACGCAGCGTTGTTGTGGGCTGCAATTAAAAGCAGCGCAAGTGGAAGAGAGAGTGAGCGAGGGAAGGAGAGAGGGAGAGAGAGAGCAACGAGTGGGAGAAAGAGAGAGAGAGAGAGAGAGAAAGAGAAGGAGATAGAACGACAGTAATGTATGTATTTGTAATTGATTTGTTTTCTATACAATTTATTGTCTGGTTGCTGTTGCTCTTTTCTGTTTTATTTTTTTGGAGACACTTAACTGAGTTTGTTGTTGCTGTTGCTTTTGTTGTTGTTGCTGCATTGTGAATTAATTAAATGCGACGCGCGCTCAATGAAATGAGGCATGAGATGCAACACTCAGAGTAGAAGATACTTCAACACAACGAAAAATATATACTCTAATAAACAGAAAAATATAATGTAATAAAGAGTAGAAGATATTTGCACACAGAGAAACTGCTCTAGAACTGAGCAGAGATTATTCGCTTATTAAATATATTTTAACTTAAATCAATTCACATTAAAAGTGAGACAAAGCTAAGTAAGTAATGAAACAGTAATAAATAAATCAAAGCAAAATAGCTCAAGTTTAGAACGAGTTATAAGAGCTTGAAGTTTTGCTAAAATTAAGGTAAAAGCGGTAAATTTGTGGAAAAACTGTATGCAGAATGAATTAAAATTGCAAACCATGATAAAATTGACATTCAGCATGCATATCAATTAAGATTTAATAAAGTTATAAGAGTTTGAAGTTTTTAAAAAAGTATGCAAAAAAAAAGGGAAATTTAAATTCAGCAACTGATAAAAATCAATGAATAAATTGCAATGCCACATGAAAATGCAATAAGTTTTGTCAAAGTTATGAAAGTTTGAAGTTTCTCGTTTTATATCATTTTTCTCAGAAACCGAGAAAACAAAGAAATTAATTGAATAATTGTTACAAACATAGCGCAGATGGCAGCTGAACATATCAATGTGTGTTAAGTGTTCATAACTCACAGAAGTCTTGCCATTTTCCTACTTCAACCTTCCCCTTCGTGCAGTCACCCAACGCTTTGCATCCGCACCATATTTAATGGGTTAACGCGATTTGGCGACGTGTCTGAAATCAATTTCTATGCTAGTCAGCAACAACAACAACAACAGCAACAACAACATGTGAGTTAAATGACAATTTCCGGTCAGTTTGAACAGAGTCAATAAAAATTCGGAATCCCAGTTCGTATTGCACAGCGTGGGGGCTTCAAATAATTACGCGAAGGCAACCAAAAACAGATACAAATATGTGTAAATTGTAATAGTGGCACAACTGTATAATACCCTGTCATAAATGTACTTGCAGCTGCATGATCTGCATGTTCATTATTGCAGTTGTATCTTTAATTTGTTACAAGTTGTTAATACCCTAGACTAGCAAAAGCAATGTAAGCAACTGCTTGATTGTGGTTTGTGTTGGCGCTAGTTATTTACTAAATTTGGCTTAAACGAGGGCGTAACTTGTTATATAGCCGGCCGGTGGCTGCCCACATTTTCCACTCAATTCATGAATGAATTGCCAATCAAATGGAGTCCGTCTGTCCGTTAGCCAGATTGGCCATAATCGATTTTTGAAACAAAAAAAAAAACGTCAAAACATGACGACAAACAAATTTAGCATCAACTCAATGTGACAAATACAAGTGCACAATAATGCACGACTAATGGATGCCCTGTAGAGTTAGAATAAATATTTAGTGTGTTGAATTAGTTGATGAACTCTTTGCATTAACTTGGCTGTTGATTTGATAAAGCTGAGCCACGTGCATCTACAACTTGTTTCTATACCCTTGCTTATCATTTGCATGTATCAAATTACACTTAGCTGTGATTCTATCACTGTCAGCCCCCTCAACCCTTCATTATTCATTCACTCACTCACTCGCTCACTCTCTAATTCATTCATTCATTCATTCAGCTCCAACGTTGACAACTACACACGACGCTCGAACAGAATTATGTAAGTATTTAGCTAATTTGCATAGTTGTCGATTGCGTTGGCGTCTGATTTGGTTTGGAACCTTTGGCATGGGAAAGTGTTGGCGCTGTTGCGGCAGCCGCCTTATAAATGATGAAGATGATGACACTGTGGGAAACCCTAACAAATGTAGGCTGCTCACAGCTAATGAGCTTGTGCTGTTAGCTGCCAAATGGGAGCAAACGACTTTGCAACTGGTCTAGTTAATAGTTGCAGAATCACTGAGAGAGACTTTTCAAATTAGTTGTACTTGCTTCAAAGCCTTAACTTTGGTTTATATAAAAAGCGTTTATGTGCTTATTTGGACTGATTAAATGCTTAACTTAAGTAATCATTGTAGTAACATTTCTTAGAATATATTTATATATTTTAATATATTTATATAAATATATATTTTGATAAGCTCTTATTAGAGTTAATCTTGATCAATTGCTTAAGAAGTCATTGAAGAAACATTTCTTAAAATATATTTATGCTTTTCTATAATTTTCAAATCTTTATTAAAGTTAATCTTTATGAAATTCTTTATCAATTGCTTAAGACGTAATTTCTCCAAATATTTTTATGCATTTTAATATAGTTATACAACAAATTGTTGATTATTTTCAGATCTTAATTAGAATTAATCTTTGCCAAGTCATGGAATGAGCTAATGCCTAAGAACTCTGCCTGGGAAACGTTGAAATATTTCTTTAAATATATTATAATTAATATATTTATCTTTATTTGTAATACTTTTAATTAGAGTTCATCTTGTTGTCTGGATGTTAAAATTCTTGCGCCATCAAATTTAATAATAATAATCAACTAATTTCGCATAATAATAGCTTCTGTCAATCTCAATATTAATCATATTTGGTTTATTTATAAATGTGCTCTTAATGTCTCCGTTGATTCTACACGTTTTTCATATCAAATTACGATTCGATTCGATTCGATAAACTATAAACATTCTTTATGTTTACATGCTTTATAAACAGCTCATCAAATTTCTGCCACATGTCTTAGGAAATGTGCTAAATAATATTATATTATTTAAAAAAAAGTAATTGCTTAATAGAAATTAATACGTTACAGTCTTCTCAATCTTATTTAACATATTATTTATATTCTGTTACTTCCGCACAAAATTGCCTCAGCTTGCATTTATTTGAAATAGAAACTGTCTTCCTCAAAACAAATAAACAATATATATATGTATATATATATATATATATATTAATATAAACATATAGACAAATATTATTAAATGAAATGAAATTCCTGGCTTCAAATTGCACGTCTGCTAATTCATTCATGAATACGTCGGTCAAAAATGTCTATGCTTATGCATACATATATACATATATACATATATATATATACATATATACATCTATACATATATACACATATACATACATACATACCTAATGAAGTGACTTAAAATTTGCAATGTGAGTTTCCATATCCGTTCAGTTACATACATTTGAAGTATTCAAATACATATCTATCTATCTGTGTATACACATACATTTATCTGCCTACATATTTACATACATATGTAAACTGATTTGGCTGATGTATATATATAGAGCGTATGATATTTTTAGTTGAATGTTCAAAGTTTTTCTCGATTGGGGGGCAGACAACAAAATGGATGGATGAGATGGTATGGGATGGGCTGGGAATGGTTGGGCAGTGCGTGTTGTTGGCTATGTTGGCTATGCGCCCGCCGCATGGCTGCTTGTGGCATGAATCATTCGTTGTGGCCGGGATTTTACATGTAGTTGTGTTATTTGTTACTCTTGTTGTTGTTGTTGTCGCTGATGTTGTTGCAACTATTTGCACCGCATTTATAAAAATACATTTTATGTTTACGCCATTCTCGACGTAGTCGTAGTCCATGTTGTCTGCCGCATTGGCTGCATTGGCAGCGAGGATGCCAGAAGGAGACGGAAACGCAGGTGGCGACTGGGAACTTGCAACTGGCAACTCGGGACTGCGGACTGCGGACTGGGGACAACTGACAACTGAGGCTTAAGCAGACATAGAATGCATCGACGGCAACGGCGACGCCGACGCAGCCTCATGCACTCATAATTTTCCAAAAATACTTTTCGTCTGACAATTTACAACTTTTCGCCATATTTCACTAAATGCAATTTGTACAAAATCGAAAATGATCCCAAAGCAAAGTTGCATCTCTGTACATAAATGAAGTAATTAAGCATCTGCAGATTCAATTGGTCGGCAGTCTAATAAAAATATCTGATTGACTAGCAGATACCTGTACCCAGAACTGAAAGAGTCTTATTCCCTACAATGCCTTCCTTCTCAAGTTACCACAAAGTTTTGCATACTACAGATTGATTTTCGACTAATTGTTCTTATGGCAGCTATATGATATAATTATCAGATCTGTGGGGTTTCAATTTAAGAGTTGTAAGACGAATCTATGCCAAGTTTAAAAGAGCGACACTAGTTGGCAAATAAGCAAAGAAACATGGCCTTATTGATACCTATACCTATACTATAAGTGCTCTACCAGAGTTCCTCTCCTACTAACCTAAACAACCACTTACCGGAATCTTTGAAGTGCGCAGAAACTCGAGCAAGGCTTCCAGGGAACCCAAAGTGGAGGCCTGCACGTAGACGCCGGTCTGCGCCAGCTTGATGTGACTCAGGGCGCTCTTCAGTTCGCGAGCAACCTCCTCTCTGCAAATGTCAAACCAAATGTTAATCAGAGCCAGCAAGGAGCCAAGGTGTCACATCACTTCACTTACTTGCAAATGTCGACTTCGTCGGGTTTGTGCGCAATAAGCAAATTGATGCCTGCAATGGCCTTCTCCAGATCCTTGGCAGCGATTTTAACACCCTGAGCTGCCTTCACTTCCTTGTACTCCACATAGGCGTTCTTCACACGCAGCTCCTTCATCGGCTGTGGCATTAGAAGGGAACGAATCTGTGTGGTTATTGGTCCATCTGTGCCAGCTAAAATCATTGTTTGACCCTCGCGTAACTTTCCATTGATCAGAATGGCATCGATGGTGGTGCCCAGGCCGGGAATTGCTTTAACTTCGAGCACAGTTGCCTGCAGCTCCTCCGAGTACATGAGACGCTTGGCGAGCATATTTTGGCAAAAGTCCGTAATCATAAACAGCAAGTTGCCCATGCCCTCGCCAGTGATGGCGCTGGTTGGCACCAATGAGATATAAGTCTTGGGATCTGTGTTCTCATAGAACAGAGCTGCGTTCAGTCCTTGCTCGGCAAATTGTAGGATGACATCCTTGGTGCGCTGCTGGAATTCCAATTGAGTGTTGCTCTGCTGCTCCTTGATCACATCACGGACATCGCGGCGTGCCAAGACCTGCCAGTCATACAGACGATCAATCTTGTTCAATGCAACAATGAAGGGGCATTTCTTCTTCTTCAGCAGCTGTATGGATTCAATGGTTTGGGGCTCAAGGCCGTGCATAATGTCCACAACCAGAATGGCAATATCACAGAGAGAGGAGCCGCGATTGCGCAGATTACTGAACGATTCGTGGCCGGGTGTATCAATGATTAGCAGTCCGGGCAGACGATGCTCGAAACCGGCGACATTTTTCACATATTTCGTTTGTTCCTTGATGGCATCGATGGGCACATTGGTGGCACCAATCTGTTGGGTAATGCCGCCTGCCTCCGAATCCTGGACATGCGTGCGACGCAATTTGTCTAAGATCTTTGTTTTGCCCGTGTCCACATGACCGAGAACACACACCACACCGGCACGCAGCTCATCGGTAGTCCGTTTCTTCTCAGCCTCCGCTTGGCGCTTAATGATGCGAGCCTCGGCACGTAAACGCCGCGATTCGGGATCATTGGCCGTAGTATCTTCTTTTTCCGACTCATCACTTTCCTCCGAGTCATCGCTGTCATCGTCGCTATCGTCCTCGTCCTCATCAGTTTCCCCCTCATCTGCTTGCTCGTTTTTGCCATTGTTGGTTGTTGTGTTGGTCGCCTGTGAGGATTCTTCCTCTGGCTCAGGCTCACTGTCACTGGCATCCCAACTCTCCTTAACTACTTCCTTGGGCGCTTCATCAGCAGCTGCGGCCGCTGCAGCTGCTTCGGCCGCCTCCTTGGCCGCCGCCTTGGCTTCCTCTTCAGTGGGCTCCTCCTTGGGCCCCTTCTTCTTGTTGGGCCTTATGCGTGTGCCTGTAAAGCATTTGAAATATGATTATCATTTACAGCATTTCGGATTTGTTGCGCTTGTGCTTGTTACCTGGTCTGGTTGCACGCCTATCGTTGGGATCGGGTAGTTCAAGTCCTTGGGCCTTCAGCGAATCAAGCAACGCCTGGGCACGTGCGCGATCCTCCTTCTGCTTTTTGGTAAGCAGTTTTCCTTCAGCCTTAAGGCGAGCCTTGCGTTCCGCCTCCTTTTGTTTCTTCTTCTCCTTGCGCTCTGCTTCTAAGCGCACTGCCTCCAGTCGCGCCTCTTCACGCGCATCCTCGAGACGTATGCGCTCCTCTTCTAGCTTTTGCTGACGTTCCTCTTCCTCTTTGCGCTTCTTGAGCTGCTCCTGCATGGCTGCTACCATTGCGGCGGACATACCCTTCTTCTTGTTGTCCTTTTTATCCTTCTCCTCTTCTGCCTCGGCCTTCTTATCTTTCTTGCCCTTCTTCTTATTCTTTCCAGCCTTGCCCCCATCATCGGCTTCTTCTGCATCAGCTTCTGGCCGAGCAACATCCTCTGAATCCGGCTGAGGTTCTGGTTCTGGAGCGGGTGCCTGCACCGGAGCTGGCTTTTGCTTGGGTTCAAGTGCTGCCCGCTGCTTGGCAAGTGCAGCCTCGCGTTTCTGTCTCTCTTTCTTCTCCTTTTTCTTTTGAGCTGCTGTTTTCATGCCCCCAGCGTCATCGTCATTTTCATTGTCCTCGTCTTCGGGAGCGGCATCCTCGGCAGTCTCGACAGCTTGGGGTTGCTGTTTCTTATTTTTCTTAGTTTTCTTGGAAAACTCATCGGCCAGCTCCTCAGGAGACACAACGTTGGCTGCCTGGGACGCCTCACCAGCATACTCCGCCTGCAGTTCAGCTAGCATCTTGTCCAGATCTTCATCGTCATCGTCTTTGCCCTTGCGCTTCGACTTTTTTCCTTTCTTCTCGTTCTTTTTCTGTGTCTTTACAGCCACCTCCTCATCATCGGAAGAGATTTGACGCGCCGGCGCTTCATCCTCATCGTCATCGTCGTCCAAAAGATTAAATGCAGACTTCTTAGCTGGCTTCGGTTGACTGGACTCCTCGTCGGATTCATCGTCAACAGTCTTTGACTTGCCCTTACCTTTGCCTTTCACATTCATCTTTTTGACTCCCTTTGTTATAGTCTCGACCTGAGCATCATTATCACTGCCCTCGTCCGAATTTGCTGCGGCATTCTTGTTCTTCTTCTTGCCTTTCTGCTGATTCTTCTTGTTGTTCGCGCTCAGTTTCTCGTCTGAGTCAATGACAGGATTGGTTTCACTGTTTACAAAACCAAAATGCATTAAATTTTAATAGAAAGTTGCCAACACGCCTTCGTGGCACCTCCACAAACAACAACAACACAGGCAAACCATAAGGTACTTACATTTCGTCAGCCGATGAACCACCCTCAGCAGTGGTCAGTATCTCTTTCTTGCCCTTTTTAGCTTTAACCATCTTTCCTGGCGCAGTCTCAACACGCTTCTTCTTGGAACACCCACGAAACTCCGAAAGTAATTCACTGCTAAAAGTGTACACGCGACGGATAGGAAACGACGAGACTCTATCTCTTGCCTTCCAACTGGGTATGCAAATGACAATGCTGTTGCTGGCTGATACCTTCTTAGCGGCAGCACCTTAGTTTCCTTGTTGAGGGTTAACAACTTGGCTGTTTGTATCAACAAGAATGGAATAAAATGTATAAATTTTCGCACGTTTCGCCGATTCGGTTAGCGAATACGATGCACCTGTGGTAGCGGTGTGATAACTTCGATACCCCTATCGATAGTTAAGTTGCACTCTAGTTTCGATATTTTAAATCACTTTCGATAATATGTAGTCCTTTATAATCACATGTTATCCCTTTTATGTTACGCACAGTTATAAAAATCGAGTGTTGTCGACGTATACTATTCAATCAATTATAAATAACATATTTAGCGCCATAAGTAAACAGCAATATTTATAAAGCAGCTGATTTGATATCGATAATTGTAACAGCCTTGCTGTTAATAAAATTCTGTTCTTTTAGTTGTTTGCAGCAGTTGGCAACTCTAAACTCTGCGCGTCTTGGACAATTTACTCCATTTCTGAACTTGAAGTTTTGCGGTTCATTTGACAAGTGATTTCAGCAGAAGAAAACGTGGTGTGCATATTTTCGCTAAAGTTTTTAGTAAGTATAAATCTTAGAAAGCTACTTATAACATACTAGAGCTTTTCAGGCTTCAGTAGATAATGTCTATGACCAGTGAAACAACCGCAGCCGGCATCAGCGAGAGTAATTCCCCGAACGTTCCCGAAAGTAGCAGCATCAGCAATAATAGCGTCGAGGTTTGTAGAAATTTGATGACTTAAGTGTATACAATGTTTATAAGTTATGAACCACTTCAGATAAAGAAACTAGATACCCAGGCATCAAACAAAATTATATCGCTTTTAAATAGCGAGCGTAGCTTTAAAGAGGAAACCAACGACAGTCATTTGAATCGTCTGCAGAATTTGCGCAACGAGTTAAACTACATTAATGAGACAGACTGGATGTACGAGAGCCTAGAGAAGAAGCCCCAGCAATAAAAACTAATTCGAAATGTATACGTTTATAAGACAACTGTTCCAACCATACGAGAAGAGGCAGCAATTAAAGGAAGACCTGCTGGAAATTGAGAATAAGTTTCTAGATCTAGGAGCAAACGAAGAGAAAGTACCAGGGGTTAAGTCAGATATATCCGACGACAAAAACTCCGATACTTCGAACATTTCTGATGGCAATGAGACTACCACGCCCTGTTCCAAACGCAAGGGCGTTATTACACATCTGACTTCATCCAGTGGCATCATCGATAATAAATTCCCATTTGACCAGAAAGTAGCTGCATCATTCCACGAATTGCAAGTTGGATGTGTCATTGAATATTTGGTCTATGCAACTGCGGACAATGCTAATAAGGTCGTCAAGATAGAAAACATAATCGAGCATAATTGGGATGTAACAGGCGATACAGCAAAGGTGGACATGAGCATATGATTGTTGGGCATTAATCTTAACTGTTATTATTGAATTTTTAGGCATTAGCGTTGCTGGAATCCTTGAAAAGCGAGAAACCCACATATTTCAATACCCAGCAACGTAACATACTTGGTGTCGTCAAACAACGCTTGGCATCTACCATCAGTGTTGAAACTGACTACACTGATGAGTTGACCATTAATCTGGACGAGATTGAGATTAGTTACATACCCAAAACGGGGGACAATGTATGCCTTGAATGCAATGTTCAGTTGGATGACGATTATGTGGACAAACACGGTGAGATTCTGGAAGTATTAAAGATTCAACCGGCGCGCCTTCAAACCGGACAAAATTGTGTTGTCGAACGTGTGTTTGAGACTTTCTCGGAGCTCTCCTCGAATGCGTATGTGCTGAAGGAGGATCTGCCTGGTGGGACTGAGTTGCATTTGGGAGATGTTCTGTCTGCAGATCTTATCGAGTGCAGTTTTGTAAGCAAATCAATCATTTTACTATAATTCATTAACTTAAGTAGAAAATGTTGAGAAAGTAAAGCAACGAAGAAGTCTTTTAATCATTGAATCTTTGCCATCACTCCACAGAATAAATATGAGCTTCGCGCAATCAAAGTGGTATTGTTGGAAAAGAACTTTGGCCAACTGAAGAAGATCCTGCCGGATACTACGATTAGAAAACATCCCGTGTCCATTGAGGGCAAGAATCGTTTAATATACTCGGAGCTATGGAAGATGGAGAATGTCACCCTAAAATTGCACAATAATTCAAATCGCACATTTACTCTGAGCCAGATTACTGTACAAAATACTGAAATTGCGCAGATCCGTGTCGTGGAGCCGCTTAGCTCCAGGCAATTGGATGTTAATGGCAAAATCTCGGTGATCCTAGAAGTCTGTACGAAATTCATAGGCGAATCGAAGGAATCCTTTACGCTAGATTTCGGCAATTTCAAGATTAATCGTTTTCTGACAATTGTTGTTTGTGAATCCGAATTGGAGGCCAAGCAGGCCGAGTTGCGTCTAATTGCCGCCGAGCACCTGAATGTGGCTGGACGAACAGTTGACCAGCGTTGTCGCTACTATACAAATCAAGTGTGGTCAGCCGGCAACGTTGTGGTGCCAGGCGAAGCGATAATTACCAAGCGTCGCTTTTTGCGAACCCAATTAAAATCATTTGATGTGCCTTCATCGCTCCGGGAGATAGTGCTCTGCACGGAGCATCGCAGTCAGTTGGGTAAGACCCTGAGCACAGTTTATCCATTTCTAAACGGGCCTCTCACACTCAAGAGCTATGTGCAGCGCTTCAGATTGCTGTTGCATTTGGAAGAGATCAGTTACGCCATTGCCATGCGTAACTATGATCGGGAGCGAGCAAACTTCAAACGTGAGGGTGTCTTCCTTTCCCTGCATATAGAGGATCTAGCGGAGCGTCGTCCCTCTATAGTTCTAGGCGATTCTGTGCGTGTTTCAAGCCCGTTTCAAGGTCAGAGTGCCAGATCATTTGAGGGCATCGTCCATAAGGTGCTCTTCAATCGAGTCCTATTAAAATTTAACAGTGGCTTTCAAGATAAGTACAACGGCGAGGATTACACTGTGACATTCCACTTCTCCAGATATAATTTACGCAAGCAGCATCATTCCCTCGAGCTAATTGTTAAACTTTTGGGGGAACATTTCTTATTTCCCAATATGGTTAACAAACGTGAAAGTCCACAATTGGACGTTAGCTTCAAGGAGGACACAATGTATTTATATGATGAAAAACTACCATGGTTCAATCATTCATTGAACTCAATACAGAAGCATGCAGTTTTCAATATTCTTCGGGGAGAAGCTGATAATTTGCCATATGTCATCTTTGGTCCACCGGGAACGGGCAAAACTGTAACTCTAGTGGAGACAGCGTTGCAATTGGTTCGTAATTTGCCAGGCGCTCGTATTTTGATTGGCACACCATCAAACAGCGCAGCGGATCTGCTGACCAAGCGATTCATCGATAGCAAAGTTCTCGCACAAGGTGAATTTGTGCGTCTGGTGTCGATGAATCAGATTGAAAAGGATCTCATACCACAGGAGCTGATGAGCTACTGTGCGACCGGAGATATCGGAACGGTGGAAAGATACGAAGGGAACGTGAGTAGCTGTCGCATTTCTTCATATATATTCACATTCCCATTCTCATTCATAACTCATATTCACTCGCCAGATGATTGTCACCGAATCGGGCCTCAAGATGCGTTGCCAGTCAAAGTTCTTGTGCCTGCATCGTGTCATCATCAGCACCTGCGCCACATTGGGGAACTTCATTCAAATGCAAATTCCATTTGATCACTTCACCCACGTCCTCATCGATGAAGCTGGCCAATGCAGTGAGCCTGAATGCATTGTTCCCATTGCACTGCTAGGGAGTACTCGGGGTCAGGTTATTCTCGCCGGAGATCCTCATCAATTGCCGGCAATGATTATTGATCGAAATGCGATTGATTTTGGATTAAATGTATCATTTTTGGAGCGTCTTCTAGAGCGTTCACCATATAAAAAGGATGTGCTGCGTTTTCCCGACAACTCCGGCTACAATCCTTGCGTCCTAACGAAACTTTTGAACAACTATCGTGCTCTGCCCTCCATTATGAGTGTTTATAGTAAATTGTTCTATGACAATGAGCTCATCTCGATGGTCTCCGAGAAGGATTCTCACGAAGCCCGTTTGCTGGCTGAGCTGCAGATGATCTTTGGTCCTGATACGCATATGCCACGCAGCCACGGCACCTTCTTTTACGGCATCATGGGTGAGAGCAAGCAGGAAGATGACTCGCCGTCATGGTATAACCCTGCCGAGGCACGCCAGGTCTTCCTAACGACCATACTATTGTATCGCCGCAATGTGCGTCCAGATCAGATTGGCATACTCACTCCCTATGCCAAGCAGGTGAAGACGCTGCGGAGCATGTTCGTCAGTGCAGATGTGGCAATGCCAAAGATTGGCACTGTCGAGGAGTTTCAGGGACAGGTAAATCAATATGGGAATGAGAATTATTACCACCCAGATTAATTCCATATAATTTCTAGGAACGCGATGTCGTGCTGATCTCAACGGTGCGTTCCTCAGTGGTTGATCTGCAGGCTGATGCTCGTCTCAGTCTGGGATTTGTGCGCTGCAAGAAACGCTTGAACGTGGCCACCTCTCGTGCCCGCTGTCTGATGATTGTATTCGGCAATCCCAGCCTGTTGTCCGTCGATGAATGTTGGTGTCAACTTATTGTCTACTGTTGCAACAACAATGCGTACTTTGGCTGTGAATTGCCCAAGCGTCTTCAGACGGTTAACGATCAGAACGATGCCGACAACAACTCGGACGTTAAACAGAAAGATAATAATGATTGTGTGTCTTAAATAGTTAATACTACTACGAACTCAGCTAGATAATAGAAATAATCCCGAAACAGAAAACAAAGAATCAAACCATTGAATAATTGACATTGAATGTCGTCAAGTGCCAAAAATTACCATTTTGACAATACTTTTTGCATTTAACTATAAGTTTTTTTCAATAAATGAGTTTATAAATTGATTTTATAAATATATGTTAAAAAAAACGAAGAATTTTTATTGTTTGTCTCCATTACCATTCCCTGTGTACTTTGCAGCATCAGCTAGGTTATGTTCATGTTGCCGTTTACTGAAATGTCAACAAAGCGAGATAATCTTTCACAGCACTTATATTATTTGAAATAAATTTAACGATACATTTTTCGAAATTTGTGCAAAACAAAACAAAGGTCAAATTTAAAATAAAACATTACTGTTGCATCCTACTGTTAATTAACAGCATTGCTCCTCTGCAAATATAATCAAACGGCAGTTTATTTGCTTACAGTGCACACTGAGCTTTTACCGTTAAGGACAGCCATATTTTTGAGTCTCTGTGTTTTGTACTTTTCATTCGCAATGCGCTTTCGCAAACTAAAACATCTTGTAAATCAAAATATTTGAATAGAATTTGCAAGAAAATGACAAATCTGGCGCTGGAAGGGAATATCTTTATGCTCAGCGGAAAAAATGAGCATGATAGAGATAAAAGCGAGGTTTGTGCACATTTTCAAGCATTCGATTGCTTGTACATCATCAATTTCAATTATTTAGTTGCAGCGCCTTTCGAAATTGCATTGGTTAAGCGACTATGCACTCGATATATTCAAAACAATGAAGGAGTCGGAGCTGCGTCGTCGGCCATTGAAGTTCTGGTCGACACAAATCGATCAGAGGCCCAAACTCATCCAGCTCTGCCAGTTAATAACACGCACCTACCATCTCGGTCGTTGTGCTTTGCATTTGTGTAAGTGAAATATTCAAGTCAATAGATGTACATATATGTATGTAAAACACACATACATTCACACATTCGTATTGCCAGCGATTTATTATTTGGATCGGTTCATTGACTTCTACACTATACGGGAGGACAAACTGCAGCTGGTCGCGCTCACCTGTCTGCACGTTGCGGCGCAGATTGAAAACACGGATGCGGTTGTGCCACGCTACAGTGAAATGAATCGTTTGATCAATGTTTGCTATGCGGCCTTTGAGTACAAGGCCGTAGAACGCAAGGTGCTGACATTTTTTCAATTTGAACTGATACGACCCACAGCAGCTAGCTTTGTGGAGATGCTAGCCTGTAGTTTTCTAACCCAAGACGATTATGACGCTTACAACAAAGCCCTCGATGATTCTCCTGCACTTGAAGCTGCATATCCGCGTTTCGACTGCTTTGGAAATATGCTGGCCACGCTAGCAGAAATCCTGTTGCGTATGGTTGACTTCACTTTGATTGGTAAGCACAAAATATTACAAGCATATTGTTGTGTTTAAAATTACCAAGTTGTCATCTATAGTCCACAGATTTAGCAATGTTCCGCCTTCATTGATCGCTGCCAGCTGTATTGCCGCAGTGCGTCAAGTGAGTGGTGTACCTGAGCACTGGACGGCCCGTCTGACAGAGCTAACCACTTACACTCACCATATGATTGAGCCATATGTGGATATCATTACACTGAATCACTATTACCAGACCTCAACGGCTGTGGATAAGCTTAATAGCTTGCATAGTCCCGACTCTGGTTTCGAGGACCAATTGTCTGCGTCCCAAGTTGAAGTTTTCGCCGTCGACATTGAGACATTCAACATTATAACGCTGCAACTGCAGAAACCAACACTCAAGCGTAGTCACGTTATACTCTGCGATGAGCCAGCGTTGAAGCGCTTGAAATTGGACCAGGATAATCAGACTTTGTAGCAGTTATTGCTTTGTTTCAAAAAGCTTTTGAAAAGCTAGTTATTAAATTCTATTTTGTAGTTCTATGAATGAAATGTTAATGTTTAAGTTGAATTTAAGTAATTTACATTTTGTTACGTAGAAAACTTAATTGTTATAAGCAATTTATAGGCCATATAAATTGATTCATTTATGACAAACATCTGCAAACCATTTTAATACTTCAGAGTAAATAAAAACACAGTTTTCTTTTTGTTTTCCATGAGAAGGCTTTCGGTGTTGTTTTTTTTTTTAATATTGTTGTTTGTATATATTAGCTGGTATTATTATTTTCATTTTAGTTAACTTGTGTTTTTATGTATTTTGATTTGTCGGCATAATTTTGTATTTGTTGCATTTTTAAAATTATGTTTTCAATTTTTGTTTTGTTTTTAATACAATTGGACCGAAAATAGATTTTCATTTACAATTTTAAAGCATTTACCAAAATCTGTGGTTCTTGTTTGTTTTGTGTGTTGTTGTCGTTGTGGTTGTTGTTTTTGTTGGAAATAACCTTCTCAACCTCCATACTTCTGCACTTCCCTAACGTCCTGTCCACTCGCCTACTCCTACTCCTAACTCAAAACAGTCAGCGTGTCCCCACTTCTACCGTCAGTTAGTTGTTTTCTCGGTTCTCGGTTTTCACCTTCAAGTATGAAACAACTAAGTGTGCAAATGGAAATTTGCAGATTGATCATCAACAATTTGAATTTAGAATCTACATAATAATATTCTGTTTGTTTTTTCTTTTTTTCTTTACAACAATTAGGTTTAGGTTTTTTGTTTTGCGATATTGAGTTTTGCAAAGGCTAACATTTTCACTATTAGATCAGATTTCGATATATATATATATATATATATATATATATATATATATATATATATATATATATTGTATATGTAGTACTTATTCAAATTTGATTTTATAAAACTCATCGCGAGACATTTGAAATATTTAGTGTGCTTTTTGTTCACTTTACATTATTCGATGGGAGTACAAAATAAGGTTTCTTCGATTTTCGATTTTACAGCTTACAGTTGCCTATATACTATGATCTAAATACAAATAAAAGTTATATATTCTTTGTTGATGTTGTGTTGCTGTTCTTGTTGTGTTTGTTGTTGTTGTTGTTTACACTTTACGCTTATGAAACTAACTTATTTATCTGATTTGTAATTTGTAATTGTATTGTTATCAATTTACCATATAATAGTTGCTAGTTTTGATACTTAAAAATTAGACATTTAATTTGGCATTTTATTTGCGCATACGTGTCTCAATTTCATTAAAATAATTCAATTGAGTTCATTCTATACACAAACATTTATGCAATTATACATTTATATACAAACATTTTGATTTCTCTTATCCAAATATGAATGTTGCTATCTTGAAGACCAGTTGTAAAGGGTTGGGAAGGGAAGGGAAGAGTAAGTTGTCCAGTGCAAATAAAAGATAATTGTCTTTGGAAGAATTTGGTTTTATAAAATTTCGAAATTAAGTGATGGACGAGCCTTAAGTGGGGAGGGGGATAAACAACAAGAATAATGAATAAATATACAGCTTTAAATGTAGTTCAACACTATGCTAGGGCAGCTCTTGATTGACAATTTGATAAGTGTGATAATGCAAGAAAATGTATGAATAAACTAAAGTCTTAAACTTAATATATGTATGTATGTATGTATTACGCGCCATAGATAAAACTAAATTGAGTTATATGAGAGACTTCTAACAGCTAGCTAGATTCACAGGAAACAGGACTTTGATGATCATCACATGTGTGTTTGGATATTATTTGTTGATTATTAATATTTAATATTGTATTTGTTGGTTTTGTTGATTTATTGGTGCTGTTGTTGTTGTTCTTATTATTGCTGTTGTTGCTGATGTTTCTGTTAATTCCGTTGATTCTGTTGATTGTTGTTATTGTTTGTCTGTGCTGCGTTTGTTATCGTTGTTTCAGTCCTTTGAGTGAATCGGTATCACATATTTATGTCCATACGGACTTTTGTACTTAATGCCACAATCACGATAAAATTTATCTGGTATACCTAAATTACATAAATACAGTTTGCCACATTTATTCGTTGATGCATCTTCGGTTGCGGCTGCAGCAGCTGCTGAAGTGCTTGAATCTTGGATTAATGGCAATATGGGTAATATTGAGTACTTGATAGCAACATCCTTAATGCCACAAGGTGGCGGATCTATAGCCAACACCGAAGCGCTACAACGAGATTAACAATTTCATTAATACATCGATCATACAATCTATATGTAGATAGATTCAACTAACCGATTTTCGCTGAGCCATTGCTTAATTGCATCCGAAAGATTAGCGGTATTTGTCGAGAGTATCACAAGATCCGGAGTTGGCATTGCTGCAATTATTAATTGTTAATTTACGATTTTCTTAACAACCTTAAGCTCAACTCACCATCAACAGAATGTACGATGGTGTTGTCGGTAGCCTTAAACAAGGATACCTCCAAGCTGCTGTTTTGCTCTATGAGCTGCGCCTGCTCCACATACAGCAGCACGGTGAGTCCATGGGATGCTAGCAGGCGACCTATAGCAGCTCCAATGTTGATTGTTCTACAAGAAAATAAAACTCATTAGAGTCGCACAAGCAAAGCTACCAACTACAAGTTAGTATAGCTAAATATACACAAAGTTAGAGGAAAAGAAATGGCACCAACCTCATAGTTTTAACGCCGTCGCAAATGATGGCGATCTTGGGCCACTGATGATTATTTGCCGGCGTTAAGCGACGAGCACCACCAAGCAATGTGATGGCCAGATCGCTGGCACCACGCGCCAGTATATCAATTTGACGCTGCATGGATAAGCCTGCCTTCTCGGCGCTCAACTCGATGCGATTGCGCACATAGCCCGGTATGGTGGGTATGATGAGGCCATCGTCAGTTACAAAATCCTTACTGCCATCAAATATGCTCTCAATTTGCCGCAACTGCAACGGCTTGCTGGCCAATATATTCTCATCGTGACGATACTTCTTCTCCTGCTGCTGTTGCTGCTTCTGCACGTGCACCGCATGACGCACTACGTCCGGCTTTTGGTGTGTCGACTCAATGTCATCCCAAATCGCCTGCTTATCGAAAAGAGCCAGATTCCCTTCAAAGTCAAAATCCTCATGCAACAGCGGATCATCAGCCTCGCTGCCAAACGTTTGCTGTTGCTGCTGCCGCATGCTGCTCTCCCGGCGCACACGATTGCGCTGCTTGTTCTTGCCATTGCCATTGCCATTTGCATTTCCATTGGGATTCCCATTGCCATTGGCAGTAAAGGAATTGGAATTGAAACTGCCGATGCCATTGCCATTGCCATTGCGCTTTCCATTGCCATGACTGACCGACGCTTGTTGAAAATAGCTTCCATTAGCGTTGCCATTGCTATTGCTATTGCTTATGATATCAATGGGTCGACTGCTGCCAGCTGCCTCGGGGTAGACAATGCTGCCATCGGCGCTGCTGCTGCAGTAGCTCTCCAAGTTAGTAGCGCCTCCGCCAAAGCTGCCTCCGGGATTGTAGGCGGTGCTGCCCAACTTAACCTCCACCTTGGGCGGAATCATGTTCCCAAAGAAGGCAGCCACACTATTTGGCGTCGTCGCCATCTGCTGCTGTGCACTGGGTGCACGTGAGCTCTGCGGTGTTCTGCAAAGCAACAGGGGGTTATAACAATTGAATTATTAACTATTTCTCTGCTTTTCTCTTTTTGGAGTTAACAATTACTTCATCAACCGTTCAACTGTCCCTACATGTAAAAGGCACTTTTGTAATCGTTACCTTCGCATCCCGTTAACGCCATTAGGATTCGCATTGAGCATTAATTGATGCATTTTATCGCTCAGCGCGGAGTTCATGCCAGGAGCAAATGATCCGCCATTTCTGGTCGCGTTTCCATGTCCATTCGCCTTGGCTCTGGGTGTCACTGGATGCTCGTGATCTCGCTCCCGCTCCCGCTCCTGATGCACTTGATGTTGCTGTTGCTGTTGGAGCTGCAACTGCTGCTGCTTGCCAAGAATGTTCGAAAAATGCGGCAATTTCACCGGTGTCGGCTTGTTGATCACCGTGGGTGTCGTCGTCTCAACGTCCTTGACCGGCTCAATAAGATTTATACTTTTAATATCACTGCAGCGTAACACAACCTCGGCGTTCTGTTTACGCAGTGGGACTCCGTTGCGAAAAGCGCGCACTATTGTTATCTCTTCGGCTGAAATCTTTTTTATCAGTCCCTGAAACACGCCCAGCTCGTCGTCGCAGGTCAGGCTGACCGCACTGCCAATCCAATCTTGATCTGTTAAACCCATGTAAAAATTAACTATGGACTATACGAAAATGTTTAATTTTTTTCGTTTTGGTTTCACTATCGGTTTCAGTTTTTGCCAGCGTTTGCAGTTTGTTTGCGAGCTGTGGTGTTGCTTTTGTTGTTTAATACGCAATTACCACGCACCAAGTCACGTCGCGAAATTGGAAACGTAGTTCAAATATTATTTTTTTTATTTCAAATGCTTTATGGGTTTTGGATCAAATTGCTTAACATGAAATGAACTTCAAATTTTAATTCTTCATTGAATTTGCGTTTTTATTGTTTCGTTTAAATTTTTTCACTGCCTTTCGCATTTACGTTTTCGTTAGAGACGAGCGATATTCGCTTACAATGAGACACATGCAAATATCGTGGTACTTGCTTGAGTCACAGTGACTTTCACTGTAACCCCTTATTTGTTACTCAGGTTCAAATTATACATAAATACCACAACATAACTAGCAAATCGCGCAAATTTAAATAAGATGACAATAAAAAGTGCCAAGACAAATAAGAACATCGTATTAGCAATTTGTTACTTATCGATACTTACCGATATTTGTTACAAATATTTTGATATTCTACAAACATCTCTAGTTGGCGAGTTACGCTGAAGTGATATCGTGCAAAATATCGTATTTAGTTAGTTGTCGGATTTTGTCGGGCGTGTTGTGCTGTGAAAGTTTAAGTGTTTTACGTTTTGTTATACGAAAACGATTAATTTACCTTTATATATAAATCAAAAGATGTAAGCGGAATTAAAAGTTAACACGCGAATAAATCGAATTCAAAGCGTATCGTGTAGTTGGCACTGTAAAAAATGTACGTGATGGCGAATTTTTTCAAGTATCATTTCATATATAGTATATATGTATATACATATATACACATACACACATACATGCATACATTTTATAGTAGAACAATTTAGTTAAAAATACAACATAAATCAAAATAAATTATTGTGTCAGTGTATTTAACTATGATAATGGTTTGTGTGTGGGTGTGTGTGATTAAAAAGAGTTGAGACAAAGTAAAATTGTTTAAATTGAGAGTATTTCCCTTTAACGAATGCCGGCCAGGTCGACACGGCGTTGAACCTTTCGCGCTTGGTTAATTACTTCATTTAATGCTTTGCTTGCTCAAAGAATTCTATGCTCGCCCACACAAATGCACACATACACACGCACACACACACATAATGACTTACAAAACTGCATACATATACATATGTAATATGAATTTACACTGCAGCGCAAGTACCGTTCGTTCTATGCCTTTGTTGTCTGCTGTCATTTGGCCTTGTGTTGGCTGCAGCTTCCAGTTATTGTCACCTCTTGGTGTTATTGTCACTGAAGCACTTTCGTGTCTCTTTATGGTTAAATTTGCTTTTCCGTTTCTTTCATGCATTCCCGTTACAGTTTGGAGGCATCACAATGTCAGCACGCAGCAGTAGCAGTACTGTGGCCGCATCCTCGTCAGCGGGTGATGTGCCACGCCCACCGCCACGTCGTCGTGCCGCATCAGTTGCCGGACAACAACAGCCGCAACAACGCCTGGATTACAGCAACGGACACGCGCCACGTAGATCGTTGGCCGCTGTGGTGAGTCGACCCAATGAGCTTATGGGACAAAGTTGCGGATAGTGAGGGTTTCAGGTTTCGGGTGATGCACTTTACTTATCAAAGTTGCTCTTTTGTTTTATGGTGTTTTCACAGTCAATCTAATCGCAGCAAACCAACGAAATAAACCCAAAAAAACAGCTGTAGCTGCTTTATATTGTTATGGGGCATAGCGAGGTGTAGTTTTGTTTTTATTGTTTCTTTAACATATAGTATTCATAGCAGCCACATTTATAGTTTAATTGTGTGAATTTTCCCTGTGGAAGATTCTACCTGACACATACTATGAATGGGCCAACTGCATATTATATTTATTTTTTGTTCATTTGACTGGCTTCCAGGGTTGGAGATAACGAATTCGCTGATAAGCGTATCTAAAAATGCGATTATATTATTCGCAGATCTTTGAAAAGCACGTTTCTACTTACTGGGCGGCTGTGTAATGCTAGCACGTCTTTCGGGGGAATGTGCCTGGAAATGGTTTTCATTCGCCAAACTAAATAAACAAACAACTTGGGTTAGCAATAATAAACAAATGCAATGAGCAAAACACTTAAGACACAACGTTCTCAAATATACATAAATATTTTCGATTTTAATTTGGCAAAATGAGCAAAATTCTCTTGACAGTTAATCTGCCAATTGAATTCATCAACAGCAATCGTCAAGCTCTTCAATGTGCGTAATTTGCGCCCTCAATGAATTGAGTGATTTCAAGTTATTTGCTTAACTTATTTAACGCTATGAGGCAGCTGCTTTTTATCTTCATTAGTGCGCTTGTGTTAGCTTAAGTCGTTGTCGTTGTTGCCGCCGTCATCACAGCTGCCTTTGCCGCCGACGTCGCTAACTTTATAGGCAAGGGGGAGCAGACGCCCTCGAAACTTAACAAGTTACATTTAGCGCGCTTTTCCATTTAAAAAATGGTAAGAGTAAAGGGGGAATGAGCTTTTAAACATCGCGCTTATAATTGCAATAGTAGAAGTTTTTACTAACACTTTACAACGCTGAGCTTCATCCGAGTCTTAGGGCTAATTTAATTTGGTTAACACGTGTTTGGCTTTGATTGGAACACATTTTTATATCTAAACGTGCTTCATTCACATCAGTCAACAAGATTCATACAATACATACATACATCCATATGTATTCGAGTATTTACTTTAGAACATATGTTTTTGTTTTGGTTGCTTTGGCCACTTGTTCGCTAAGCAGCTGCCAACGCTGCCAGATGCTCTGTCGGTTGGAAAAGCTGTCTCACACAAAAAAGCTTTGGGGATTCAGTGTTAAAAATACTGAATTCCAGATATTACAAACAGTGGTCACACTACCTGTGTATGCACAATATTTACACAGTTTATAATACTATGTATGTAGTTGTTTGCCTATTTATGCATTAATTATATTAATTAATAAAATATTATACCGGTTAAAGTATTAAATTATTGAATTACAACAATTATATACAGATATGCGAATTAAACTAAGCCCACACCATTAGGCGCAGCTATAAGAGCTTTACGTTCGTCTCATCGATTTTATACCCATTTTGCAGCAAGACACATTGGCCACACTGCTTGGGAGCAAATAATTTAGTTTAGCTTAGAACGCGAGAGCTCCCGTTACATGCAACGGCGGCCGTCGTGTTGTTGTTGTTTGTATTTTTTGTAGTACAAATACAAGCAAAAAAAAAGTGGCAAAGACTGACGTAGAACATGTTTCTGCAATAGTGTTGGTGTGTTGTTGTTATTGTTTCTATCGCTGCTTTTGCGCTTTGGCTGTTAATGAGAGATAAATAAATGAATAATTGAATTATGTACACATATAACAAAATATAAATGCCGCGTGCGTTTGAAATTGTATTATACACAATTGTGTGAAAATGTGTTAATTATATAAAATATACGTACACATGAATATCTGCTATATATAAATGTGTACAGAAAAGCAACAGTCAAAACAGGCAGGCCAGCCTTTTGCTCTTGTTGATGTCGTTGTCGTTGTCGTTGCCGTTGTCGCTGTGGTCTGTCGTAGTCGCAGTCGCTGTCGTTGTCGTGAGCTAAGAATCAACGTCGCAATGTGAAAACAAGATTCGCCATCGCGCATTACTGTGTTTCCCATTCTCCGCGATTTGGATACGTTTTGCTCTTTTGGGGCTTTCATTAGTCATACGTGCCAAAATGTTTTGCATTTTGTTGTTGTTGGATTATTTCACTTTGATGTGGCTTGCAGACCCACAAATTTTATCAATGTAAAAATTAGGCTAAAAATAAACATAAATGAACTGTAAACCTGTTCTGATTTGAACATTTTCAGCATAAAAGCGGAAAAGCACTAAAAATTGCATATAAAAGCATATTTATGCGCCAAGAAATGATAATCCATTGACTAAACTTTGTTGAGCAACTTGATCAATGCAGTTAAAACCAATCTCTGTTCGTACAACAAATAACACTCAACATTTATTGCTTTATAGTTGAAAGGCGTGCATTAATTAACACACACCGGGCAACAGAAATAAACGTAAACAATATACAAATATCTAAATAAAAAATGGCTGAATCAACAACAACAACAACTACTACTCCTGAAGATGGTCAAATTCATGGCTACAACAATAGTGATGTAAGTTATCGCGAGCAGTTAGTTATCGCTCTCGCTCTCTCTCTCTCTCTGCCTCTCCCATATTTACAATTCACACCTAGTTATGCTCTCTCTCAAAGTCTTCGCAGAGAGCACTTTGATTTCGACAGAAACTATCAGAATGCGTTTATGGTTAGCAATTGCCTCAACTGTTCCTCTTGTTTATGATATGTACGAAAAGTTCTTAAACAGCTGAGAGCGATAGTTCCCACTTCAGACTCAGTTTCTCAGGCGATAATCAGCGATTAATGATAGCATGCCCTGTTTAATAAATATTCCGTTCATCAAGTAGAAGTGGAAAAGTGAAATTTTCGTTAACTTTTTAGTAAATATTAATTAAACAAGTTAATTGTATTTATTTATAACAAATGAATAAGTTGATATTTTCTATGTAAATTATTATATTTTTATCCTATTGCCTTATATTGCGTACAATATTGCATTTTGTATGAGAAATGTGAATTCACAACGGAAACAACTAAACCTGTTATAAACTCGACTTAGTTAAATTGATTTGACCTGCATAACAAAGTTTAATAACAATTACCTTCAGATATACATTTAAACTTCGTATTAAGAAAGTTTATTACGTTAAATCAACTGGAACAATGTCTTAAAATGGGATATTTATACCTTTGTAATAGAGCTGATGCCAAAAACGTTTAATCAACTCTTGTGTCAATATATTTTATTGTTTAGTCTATTTATTATTAAGCTCTTTCTTCCCCCATCTCGCACATTGTCGGCAATTCTTATTTATAGACTTTTACTCAACTGAAAATTGTGCTTTTTTTCTTTTAATTTCACAACTCTTAAAGGCCCCGTTGATATGAATCGGAATCTATAAATTTGATAGAACACTTAATGGAAAAGGCTTTTCGTTTATGTTAAGTTAAGTTAAGTTTACATGCTCAATTGCTTGACAAATATGTAATAAGCAGATGAACTGCTAGCTAAATTTTAACATGTCTCTTAGAACGCTAATGGGAATGTCAATTTAATCAGATAGACCCCAAGACACACGTGCTCCGTGGGCAATCCATCAAAGCGGCAGCTCAATTTGTGTAATGCATTCGCATTGACATTTGCTCATCCAAATGGCAGCAAAAAAAAGTAACGAAAATCAATTAAAATCAATTTAGTTAATGGTGTTTAACTTTGGCGATTGCGTTTATTAGTGTTCTCAATCATAAGCATATCTATTCACTAGAAGTGTTTAGAAACATTACTTTACCAAGTCGCTGGTCTGATCTGTAGATAAAAAGACACTTTCGTTCGGCACCTTGAGTCGTTTGGCTTCTTTTTTTTATATCAAATTAAACTACCAGCAATCGTCAGTTATCAGTAAAGAAAACTGATTATTCATACATATATTTTCGAATGTTATTATTCAGCTACAGCGAATTATATGGAACTGCACCTCTCTCGCATGTCACATGTTAAAAGTCAACTACTTGAATGTATGAAAGCCGTAGCGTTCTCTTGATAACAACTCTGATAATCGCAATTAATTTCAGTCTCTTATTTTCATTATTACTCTTAACAAAATCGAAAGCGTTGCCGCCTTAGTTAGTACTAGAGATAAAGATTTAAGGGCTAAAAATCAATTGGGAATGTAAGTGCAGTTGGGCTTAGTGTCGGGGGCTGTCAAGGTCTAAGGGATACAACAACCACAATTACAGCTGTTGTTTATTGATTGACCGCTTGACTTGTTTAATCGGGTTTCAGGGGGTGGGCAAACAGCTGATGCATATTTTAGCCACAATTACGTTTCGTGTCAACGTCATTTTGTGGCATGTTAATTGGCCAGACCGTCGCTAAACTTTATACGCCTTGGATTTAAAAAATGTTTTACATTTTACAAATATATAGATATATATATATATTTAAATACAGTCGGGGAAAAAACTGCAAGTTGTTCAAGTGGCTAATGACTGAAAATCAATATAACAAGTTCATGGAAAATCCATTGTTAAATATGCACAAATGTCCACGATGTGTACTTGCCACACGCCGTGTCGTACGTGTGTAGTACGTGTATTTACTGCGAACATTGTTGCAAGGGCTCAGAATTGTGCCGGCTAATTGTTTCCTCTTAAAAACAAGCTGTGTATCTCGTGGAAACAATCAAGTGAACTCAAAGCTTATTAGCGGATGCATTTATTACAGCATTTACCATTATTACAAGTTTATTTTGTAATAAAATGTACAGCGAAAAGTTTAGTTTGTAAGTGAAAAGGTATAGAATTTGCTGAGGTTACAAATAGTGACAATATTAACATTATTTGACATGCTTAGCACATGTTTATATAATAATATATATAATTAACATAATAATAAATAATAGAAAGTTAAATAGATATTATTAAAGTATAAGAATAGTGAGAATATTAACAGAAGAAAGCGTTTTTATGTCATTAAATTATTCAAATTGTCATTAATCTGTTTTACTATATATACTTGTCTACAAATGGCAAGAAATCGTTATATTATTAATGAATTGTTTAATTTGCTGCATTAGCAGATTTCATTGTTCTTGCCCTTAAATAACAACTGAATAGCGACACTGCCGTTGTATATTATTATTCTCAATTGTAGAGATATAAATATATTGTTTACACGTTTAATTATCAGCCTAATTGTATTTCATATCACTTTATCGCACTGCAATTAGATACTTGAGTGAACAACTGATGAATGCAATGCACGTATCCACTTTGAAGCAACTTGAATAGTCAAGTGCTGTGCGTACTTCTACTCATAATTACCATTGAGTGAGTGACACACAAGATTCCTTAAGTTCTCCTATTCACTTGGGTCAAGGCCAAGCCAAGTAGGAGCTAAAGGCAATTGCAGGCAGAGTCAGTTTGTGTTGTGACCCACAAAACATTTTCATATTTCAGCATTAAAATGCATAAATTAGTCACAGCAGCAGCAACAGTAGAAGCAGAGGCAACTGCAGCCACGTTGCGTATGCGTAATCACTGGCATTAAGTATACGCAGCTCGCAGCCTGTGGCTTATGTATGTGTTTATATAAATATATATATATACAATGATAGGCATATATATATATATATATATAGTTGTCTCTGCTTACTTGAGATTTGGTGAAAGTTTTCATATGCCCTGCAAGCAAAGACTCTTTAAATAGGGCATAATTAAGCTGTGTAACAGGCAATAAAAGATACACATACAGTTGAAACTCACTAGAGTGAACTTTTATGCATTAAACTAATATACAATAGAGCTTAGAACTGATGCAAAGCTGAGCTTTAATGCAGTTTCCATATAATAAATAGATTTTTATATATGCAAATTTACTATAGGCAAGCTGCACTGTATTTCAAGTCTTAATAGTTTCCTTAGCGCTGAGCTCAACTCAAAGAAAGACTTTTAGCTGGGCGTAGTAAGTTTAAGAACTGAACTCTAAGTGTCTTATTAGTTGAGGCTTCACTGTAGCTGCCCTTGTCATCATTTGACTGTGTATTCATTTAAGAAACTCTCTTTCTTTTGCAGAACGACACTGGCGACTCGTGTCATTTGCGCATTGTTGTGCTAAGCGGCAAATCGTTGGCCAAAAAGGACATATTTGGCGCCAGGTGAGCAAGAATTTGAATACCCTGCAATGCAATGTTATTAATTGATTTCATTGACATCCAAATTTCCGCAGTGATCCATATGTCAGAATCGATTTGAATACAATCAACGGTGATATAAATATTGACTCGGTTTTAACTAAAACTAAAAAGAAGGTAACTACCCAAAAACTCAGTTATTGCTTATCTTATCAGCCGCAACGGTTGTATAGTTGCCATGCACTTTCAATATTTCGAGACAGAACCCACACAATTTGTGGGGAAAATGCTGAAAATGAGTAACAAAGTGTTTTTGGACATGGCTTTAGTCATGGCCTAACAATGTTATCGCTGACGCAACTAAATGGGTTTGTAGTGCTATCAATTAACATTTGACCTTTGTTCTTATTTCCCAACACAGACATTGAATCCATCCTGGAACGAGGAGTTCATATTCAGAGTACGTGCAATTGAAATTGTAACATATTATTAGCCAAGTTAATAAACTGAATTGAACTCGTTTCTACGTAGGTTAAACCGTCTGAGCATAAGCTTGTGTTTCAAGTATTTGACGAGAATCGCTTGACACGCGATGACTTCCTGGGCATGGTGGAGCTAAGCCTGATCAATCTACCCATGGAGCAGGAGGGACGCACGATCGGCTCCCAGAGTTATACGCTGCGTCCGCGCAGGTCAGTAGGGTATGTTTATTTCTGTTGCAGTTTGATTTCCTTTATTTAATTTCAGTTCATTTAAAAAACTACAAAGAAAAAATAAAAAATAGAGCAAAAAAAAAGAAATGAAATGAATACAAATGTATAGTAAAAGACCAACAAATTAATAACAAATGTAAATTGTTAATTAGTCACCCGAAACTAATGCGTAACACACAATTATCTATGTATATAATATATAATATATAATATATAGTAATACTATTTGTTGTTGTCCTCAGTAATGCTTTTACTATTTCCGCATCTCCAATTCGAAACTAGATTTGCTTATTAGTTGATCTTTTTGATTTCTAGTGAAGGCTTTGTGTAATTGTTTATTGTTATTATTTCGTAAATTTTCTATAAGTATCTGTCTGTGTGTGTGTGTATGCGTGTGTGTGCGTGTGCTTTGTGGTGTTAGTGGTGCTGGTGGTTTAACTGTCGTGCATTTGTTGACCTTCAACAGTTTGCATTCATTAACATATATACAATGCTCTATTTTGTTATTGTTTTTGTTTCTGTTTCTGCTACAAATATAGCGCCAAATCACGCATCAAGGGTACCCTGGAGATATATCATGCCTTCATACGCGAAACACGCGAACCCAGCGAACCGACGAGCAACAACAGCGATGGCGAATGGGAGCATGTGGAGGCTACAAATGCTGGCGATGTCTCATCACAGCCGGTAAGATTGCTCTCTTGTAATAGCCATGTAAGAACTTACCTTAACTAATTCTCAACTCTGGTTTTTAGCATCCATTTCCGAGCGCTGGCAATGATGCATTGCCCGCCGGCTGGGAGGAGCGACAGGATGCGAATGGACGCACATATTATGTGAATCACACGGCGCGTACAACGCAATGGGAGAGGCCAACCATGTATATAACTCTCTTACTCTAACAACTCATTATAAATTGTCTAAATCATTAACAATTGCCAATCTCTCAATTGCAGCTTGACGAGCAACAATAGCCAAAATGTTGATCAATTGGCCTCAGATTTCCAAAGACGTTTTCACATTAGCGTGGATGAAACGGAACCGGGACGTGGATCGGTAAGTGATAAACACAACAATATCAATCAAGCTACAACACACTTGGGTTTTAATAATCAAATCGAATCACCAAAAATTACATTTTCTGATTATACTTAACTTATACTTATTATGCTGCATGTGTGATTAACAATTGCAAATGCATGAACTTTATAACTATTTATACATACGCATTTACTGTTCAAACTCACACACACACACACACACACACTGCACTTCTCACACACACACACACACACACACATCAACTGTAAACCTTGTCATACACTCGAAAAAAGCAACAGCGTCTTAAGAGCAATCTGTTAACGGCGAGTGAAGAAAGTAGCGCAGCTGAGGATGATGAGTTGGAGAATTCATCAGCGAATCAGCAGCACAATTCTCAGCATGAGCAGCTGCAAGAGGATGAGCATGAGGAGGAAGAGGAGGATGATGAGGATGATGATGAGGAGGATGAACAAGAGGAGCAGCAGCAGCTAAACACTGCTCAAAACTGTGATATACTCGACTGCAACTTGTATCTGCGGCGCATGTTTGTAATGCCAAAACATTAACTGCATATTTCCTCGACTCTCATCCGCTAGATGCTCATGTGCATTGAATCTATAGCTAGTGTTAGCCATAAGTTAAGTTAGTTAGCCAGTGGGGTTCCATTCAATCATTTGTTCATCTGCTAACTTGTTTATAATATAACAAACGTATGCATTGCCCCTCTATATACTTAGGACAATAACAATATGTGTACAACGACAACAACAACAACACCAACAAATATCTCACGCACTCAATCACAAGTCTCAATTAACACAACAACCAACAACAACAACAACAACAATGCAGCTGATGATGTTGATGATGACGGCCAAACTGCTGTAGACCCAAGTCAAACGGTGGATCATGCCAGGTTAATATACGCCACACATCAGCCACACCAAACCCACCCAACCAGCCTTAAAGTACAGTCAAGCTTCCTCATGCATTTCCCCTGAGCTCTCTCGCTCTCTGTCTCTCTTCCTAGCTCCTCCCTGCCATTGTTAATGTTTTTATTTTAAATTCAGTTTTGTTTACAATTCACTGCGACATCACGACGACCGTAGGGATCCACAAATCTCAGCCACCAGTTTGCAAAATGATTTGCGACCGGTGCGTGAGACACCCGGCAATCTAGTCAATATGGCAATCACAAATCTCTTAACACGACGCGCTATCGATCACAGTTTGGGCCGCCATCAGTTGGACAACAGGCAGCAGAGACGACGCCAGCTGCAGCTGAATAGTCAATTGGTTAGCATACACAACAACTACACACATTAGACACGCATTAGACACACATTAGACGCTCATTAGCAACATCTGTACATTCCTGTTGTTTGTAGTCGTTGCACACTGTAACTTGTCACTTGTGCCTTGCCATCACTGTGTTATGTCCTTGTGAACTTGTTTGCAACTTTTACGTTTATACGACGCTTGTCGTGAGTTCTTCGTAAGCTTATGCGACTGATGACTAATTCAAGAAATTGAAGAGGAAGAATTCATTAGCACACAATTTGAAGAGCTTATAGAATATTTCACTTCGTGCAGTGTTAATGCGCAGCCAACTTAACTCACTGCTGAAATAAGGTGGCAACGCTGAGCCTACAGATCTCTTTTTAAGCAATGAACACTAATAAAATACTTAATGGAAACTGCATATAAGTGATTGTATTTTAGACAGACATTGAAGACATTTCTTCAGTGTTGACAGCTTATTTAAAGTTATGCAGCGCTGGCAACTCTGCTCTCTTTCCTTTCATATAAACACTTCACGATAAGCGTCGCATAAACATAGTGAAAGTATAAGATGATTTGTTCAAACTGTTTGTTATTTGCTTTTGCTGTCAATTGAAATTTGCGTGTGTTATCTTGTTGCTAATTGAAAACTCCCCACCCGCCCTCTCACTCAACCCGATAATAATAGCCAAGTTAGTACACATTTCGAGCATCCCAAATCCCAAATTGGTAGACACTCGTTACAAAATGGTAAACGAACCCAATTCCCAAGCATTTGCACATTTCGTTAGTTCAAAATTATAGTGTTTAAGCAAAGACACACACACAGCAAACAATCTTTAGACGTGTAAAATTTGGAAATAATACCAATAAATTGGATGGGCTTGATATGGTCTCGTGTAGCGGAAGGGGTAAGCGAACGTAGGAAAGTACGATTAAACAATTAAAACACACGATGCTTAGACAGCAAACTCGAGAGCAACTAGAGTATAGTAAATGTATAAACACACACACACACACACACACATGCACTCAGACACACACTCACACTCATCCACACACTCCCTGCAATTGTTGTAGTCTCTGCTTAACATTGTTATTAACGATAATTTTAAGTTTTATTGTTGTTTATGTTTATGTTTATGTTTGTAAATTCGCTTTTGCACTAAACAATTTATTGTTTTGCCTTTAAGTTAAGTTTATTGTTTACATATTGAGCATTTGAGTATTTTTGCAAAATTCTTTTTTAATTTTTGGAATCCATTTTCTCTTTTGTTTCTTCCGATTGCAACAACAAAAAAATAAAATAAAATACAACAATAAACATAACATATTGCATCCAAAATATGAACAATATTAGAGTGAAGACACCGATCACACAGACAGCCACAATCCCTCAGAGATCTCAGCTCCGTCCACACGACGCAATTCCGAGGAAGACAACGCAGCTGTGCCCACAGATCAAGTAAAGTTTCCATTCCATTTACAAATTGCACAACAACTGACAATATATATATATGAGATTTATGATGCATGCCATACTCACACACACACACACACAATTACTTGGCTTCCATTCTATTAATTGAAGTATCTACAACAAAAGAATTTGTTAATTTGTTTTTATTTTTCGTTTACAGACCGCAGTCAATGAGGAGGAGGCATTGCCACCGCGCTGGTCCATGCAGGTGGCGCCCAATGGACGCACATTCTTTATCGATCACGAGGCACGTCGCACCACATGGATTGATCCACGCAATGGTCGCGCCAGTCCAATGCCAAATCAAACGCGTCGCGTCGAAGATGATCTCGGTCCGTTGCCCGAGGGCTGGGAGGAACGTGTGCATACGGATGGACGTGTGTTCTACATAGATCACAGTAAGCACTAGCTAACAATGACATGACAATTGATTTGCTAATAATATCTACAAATTACAGATACACGCACCACACAATGGGAGGATCCGCGCCTGTCAAATCCAAATATTGCCGGACAGGCGGTACCATATTCGCGAGATTACAAACAGAAATATGAGTATTTCAAGAGTCATATTAGAAAACCTGTAAGCAAATCTTATCGATACATATCTATATCTATATATATAATTAATTTATGTTGTTGTTATTATTCTTGCAGACAAATGTACCAAATAAATTTGAGATACGTATTCGCCGTACATCGATATTGGAGGATTCGTATAGAATTATTAGTTCGGTGACGAAAACCGATTTACTAAAGACTAAATTATGGGTAGAATTTGAAGGCG